>CAUYRH010023939.1:0-14326 GCA_963574655.1 Perodicticus potto | reverse complement strand
TGGTCTTCTGGGTATATACCTAGTAGAAGAATTGTAGGCTTGAATGGCAGGTCTATTTTTAGATCCCAAAGTGTTACCAAATGGAATGTATTAGTTTGCATTCCCACCAGCAGTGTAGAAGTGTTCCCTTTTCTCCACATCCAATGCCAACATCTCTGATTTGGGGATTTTGTGATGTGGGCTCATCTTACTGGAGTTAGGTGATATCTCAAAGTAATTTTGATTTGCATTTCTCTGATGATTAAGAATGATGAGCATTTTTTCATGGGTCTGTAGGTCATGTGCGTGTCTTCTTCAGAGAAGTTTCTATTCAAGTCCTTTGCCCATACTGAGATGGGATCACTTGTCCTTTTCTTGCTAATACGTTTGAGTTCTCTGTGGATTCTGCTATTAAACCTTTGTCAGAGACATAACCTGAAAATATCTTCTCCCATTCTGAGGGCTGTCTGCTTGCTTTTTACATACTTTGTTCTTGGCTGTGCAGAAGCTTTTTAGTTCAGATCCCAGGAATGTATTTTTTTGTGCTGCTTCAGTTGCCCAGGGGGTCCTCCTCATAAAATATTCTCCCAGGCCAATTTCTTCAAGTGTTTCCCCTGCACCCTTTTCTAGTATTTTTCTAGTTTCATGTCTTAAGTTTAAATCTTTTATCCAGTGAATCTATCTTTGTTAATGGTGAAAGGTAGTGGGTCCAGTTTCAATCTTCTACAGGTTTCCAACCAGCTCACCCAGCACCATTTGTTAAATAGGGAGTCTTTTCCCCACTGAATGTTCTTGATTGGCTTATCAAAGATCAAATGACAGTAAGTAGCTGGGTTCTCATCTCTTGATTCTCTATTCTGTACCATACATCCACCTCTCTGTTTTTGTGCCAATACCTTGCTGTTTTGATCACTATTGATTTAAAGTATAGTCTAAGGTCTAGTAGCATTATTCCTCCTTATCTGTTTTTATTTCTGAGTAATGTCTTGGCTAATCAAGGTTTTTTTCTGATGCCATATAAAACAAAGTTGTTTTTTTTTTTTTTGAGGTCTTTAAAATATGACAGTGGTGCTTTAATAGGGATTGCATGAAAATTGTATATTGCTTTGGGTAGTATGGACATTTTAACAATGTTGATTCTTCCCAGCCATGGGCATGGTATGGTCTTTCCATTTGTTAACATCTTCAGCTATTTCTTTTCTCAGAGTTTCATAGTTCACTATATAGAGATCTTTCATGTCCTTTGTTAGGTAAACTCCTGAATATTTCATCTTCTTTGATACTACTATAAAAGGAATAGAGTCCTTGACTGTTTTTTCAGTTTAACTATTGTTGGTATATATAAGGGCTACAGATTTGTGAGTATTGATTTTGTATCCTGAGACATTGCTGTATTCCTTGATCTCTTCTAAGTGTTTTGTAATTGAATCCCTGGTGTTTTCCAGGTATGCATATATCATATCATGTGTGAAGAGTGAAAGTTTGATCTCCTCTGACCCCATTTGTATACCCTTGATCACCTTTTCTTACCTGATTGCAATGGCTAAGACTTCCATTACAATGTTAAAAACCAGTGGAGACAGTGGGCAACCTTGTGTGGTTCCTGATCTGAGTGGAAATGATTTCAATTTCACTCCTTTCAATATGAAATTGGCTGTGGGTTTGCTGTATACGGCCTCTATCAGTTTGAGAAATGTTCCTTTTATACCTATTTTTTTATTTATTTATTTTTTATTAAATCTTAATTGTGTACATTAGTGCAGTCATAGGGCACAATGTGCTGACTTCATATGCAATCTGAAATATTTTCATCAAACTGTTTAACATAGCCTTCATGCCCTTTTAATCACTATATGAAGACATTTGTATTCTGCATTTAGTAAGTTTTGCCTGTACCCTTCTAAGATGCACCATAGGTGTGGCCCCACCGATTACCCTCCTCCACCCCAACCTCCCACCATTCAGACTTTTATACATGATTAATATTTCACATTCTAACGGTAGTTAATTAGTGATTTTTTTCTACAGAATCTCAGGGATATTGTCGATGAATATCAGTATTATTATCATCAGGCACTATTTATCTTTTGTCTGAAATATTATTATACAATTGACATAAATTAACAAATCAACTTAAGGTAAGCCAAAAATGAAATATATAATGATGTACTATCAACTCTAAGCTTACATCAAATGCAAATGTCTTTGTTTTAAAAGTGAGCATTTCAGCTTAAGCATTTTATCAAACCGACTATTTTCTAGACAGAGTATTTCTTTATCACTCCCTTGTATGGGTGCCCACTAGGCCCCCCTGTCTCACTCCAGTTACTAAGATAGTGACCCTGGAGGTGAGTGAAGTCACAGAAACTGTATTTTTAAATGAAAACAAGAACTGAGGATATCCAGGATTGGGTTTCATTTGTTCTAATGCCACGTGTGCAGTGCATTTTCTCTCTTTTCTCTCTCTCTCACTCATCTTACACACACACACACACACTCACACACACACACACTGAACCCAACAGTAGACCTGAAAGAGAGTTTCAGATAGTTATCTCCTTCTAGTACTTGATGACAAGTGAATAGCCTGAGTCTAAGGCAAATTCAAGGACTCTCCCAAGGTCGTATGGCTCAGATAACCAGAGCAGGGCTGTGCTCAGTTTTTCCATGTCTCTAAGTGCCAAAGTGCCTGTCCCTTTTGAAGTATTACACACATACTCCCTGCTCAAGAACCAGACATCTAAAAACCCATATTTACCATTAAAAGTCTAGAAAATGCTTGAGACATGAGCCATGATTTGGATGTGATTCTTTTGGTGAGATTGGATTTTTTTTCCTGTGAAAATTGACTCAAACACAAATCCACAAGAAGTCCACAGGCTGAGATGCACTCGCTGTACTGTGGCCAACTTTGGCAGAAATGGTACTGTGTGACTCTAAGGTAGACAGATTTCACAACAAACATAAAAACTCCTACTGCAAATGTATATACCTGAAAAAGTGCTGATCTCTTTGAGAGACTACACAATCTGGCTAATAAATTGCTATTTATTTGAACACCCATCTGGCACATAACAGATACTGACTAAACACCCCATCTCATCCCTGTGTCACAACACTGCCAGAAGTCCACACTTCTAAGTACTTGGGAAGCAGCTGCTGGTCACCCCCGCCCCATGTACACCTAGGACATTAAAGTCACTCTTTAGTTTGGGCCCAAATTAATTATGACCCAGTGTAACTGCTCAGTTGATTCCCTGAACTTGGCTCCAAACCATTTCGCTCCCTTAAAGCAAAACACAACCAATTCACCCTAAACGAATGACCTGTCATAAGAGAAGAAGTAAGCTTTGGACGCTGATGGCACATTAGCATTCCTATGGGGCCTCCCTCCATGGGTGGTCAAGGATATCTGAATAAATTGCTCCAGTCGGGCTATTTATTTTAGATTCTGGCCATCAGATTCCGTTTATAGTGCTGTCTTGCAGTTTATTGCAGTTTTGCTGCATGAGAAGCAGTGTGTTTTAACATCTGCTGAGGTTTTTCTTCTAACTTTCTCATGGGTTTCAAGTAAATGGATAAGTAGAGAGGCACCCGATCTCCACCTTGATTAGAGGCAGACGAAGGAGCAAGGCGTCCTGCTTTCGACAGAATACTGGGAATGCGGCGCTTGATCGACTTTTCCGCTGCTTTCTGTTTTCAGACAAGCGAGAGGAAATGGCTGTGAGAGGACTCACTTCTAAACCCAGGTCTGCCTCTCGTAGAGCCCCAAGAAGTACTCTCTACATATCTGCATTTGCAGGCTCTCAGAAACTCAGAAGCGTGAACGTGGTTTCTCTGCAGAGCCTCAGCAATAACTTGAACACCATTTCCCCTTCTTTGGATGGACAGTGTCCTGCGCGGCGCACACACTGAGTTTCACTCACCGGAGGCATCTGGGGGTCGTTGATGTCCCAGGTGAGCTGCGTCCCGCTGGAGCGCGCACCGTCTGCCTGCTGCGCCGGGTCCGCCGGCATCTGCCTACCTGCTTCTTGCTTTGAGCCCAGGATCCTGAAAGAAGAAGAAACAAGAGGTGCGCCAGATGACTTAAAAAAAGAAGAAGAAAAGAAAAAAATCGTTGGGAGTGTCTGGGGGGAGGGGAGAAAAGAGGAGGAGAAGGGAGGGAGAGAGAGAGAGGAGAAAGAGAGAATCTTGAAGCTGGGAACGGTGGTTAAGGAAGAGAGAGAGAGAGAGAATGAGAATATCTTGAAGCTGGAGACGGTAGTTAAGGACCCGGGCAGAGCCCTGTCCTCAGCTGCGGTGCTGAAAGGTCTCCACCGGAACAGCAGCACTGCCATCAGGCAGCTGCCAGCTCTTTTAAAAAATATGCACCCCTCCCAGCTCAGCCTTTCCTCGCCTCTCCTGCTTGCGCCTATGCTCAGGGGACCCGTCGTCTTCTCCCGGATAGAGCCAGGAATGCAGGTGGAGGTTAAGCTGAGTCCTTGTAGCAAAGCGAAACCGAAGCTAAGATTCAGTTTGGAATGTCTCACCTAAGCTTAAAGCGACTTTTCACACATGCCCCCTCCATACCCGGCCTCTGTGGTTTCAGAGAGGGCTTATTAGATCGAGGCTTTTCAGCAAAGTGCCCTGAGAGCCGCCACTGAATTCCAGGAGAATGTGGGGACCGTGCGTGGGATCCTCGGCTGCCCATCCCGCGTCCTACTTTGCCCGACCGCTCCTGCCTAGGGGCCGGCCCTCTTTGGATCCGCTCCCCGCTCCTGCTGTAGCAATTGTGTGTGTCCGGGAGTCTACGCTCGGCTGTTTGGGACGTCCCTCTGGGGACCAGAGTCCACGCACGGTCTCAGGTCTAGGTGCACTCACTCTCCCCGGGGCTGTGGAGGGATCTGGGCCCGCGAGGGAAGAGTCCTGGACTGAGCCCGGGAGAGTGGGGCGAAAAGAGCCCGGGGTAGGTGGAAGCCTGGGGTAGGGGAAGGTGGAGGCGAAGTGAGCTCTGCGGCCCAGCAAAGAAGTGTCAAAAAACCCATAGTTCTCTCTGCTGCCTCCCTCACCTCCCGATCTGCTTAACAGGGACTGAGGTTCGGTTCGGGGAGCTCTCAGTCGCTACCCATATAAACACAACTCTTGCAAAAAAAACCTTTATTATGGCCGGGCATTGTGGCGGGCGCCTGTAGTCCCAGCTACGTGGGAGGCGGAGGCAGGAGACTCGCCTGAGCCCAGGAATTGGAGGTCGCTGTGAGCTGTGATTACACTGCACTCTATCCATGGTGACAGCTTGAGGCTCTGTTTCAAAAAAAAAAAAAAACCTTTATTGATATTGTGGTGGAACTATCATGGCAAAGTCATATTTACCCCATTACAGTCTTGGGAGGCTTTAGGGGACTAGAGAACCCCAGCGAGGGGGCCAGGACGCCCAAGGTTGGGACAAAGCCTACTTTACTTGAGCACCCGCCTCACCCAAGACCACACCCGCACCTGTAGAGGCCCAATAAAAGAAATGTATTCAAATGACTTAAGTCGCTTTTGACCACCGAATGCCGGTTGGCCTGGGAAGATGAGCTTCTGGAATTTATTCTCTGCGCCCTTGATTTGCAGCCGGCAAGCTTCCATTCTCAGCCCTAGCCGGAGAAGAGGAGCCGAATCCTCGAAGCGTAGCACCTAGAGAAGGAGGATATATCTGATCTTAACGTAGCTCCAAACGTGCGGCCCTAGATCGGTACCGCGGAGCGAGAGCTAGCGCCGCGCGGGGCCTACCTAGGAGGCCGCCCAGGCCAGCGCCTCCTGCAGGATTAGGCCTTTCCCTTGACCTTGACCGGAGGTGGGGAGGTGTGTGTGTGGCCTTTCCCTTGACTGGAGGTGGGGAGGTGTGTGTGTGTGTGTGTGTGTGTGTGTATTTTTAAGCCCACAGCCTGTGCGAAACAACAGGCATGAAAGGATCATCCAGGTCATTTTACCGCCGCAGTCAAGGCACAGAGTCGGGCTTGCTGGGAAAAGTCGATCCAACTGGGAAGTACGTTTCAGAGGAACCCGCCTGTTGCAGTGGACCAGAGAACTCGGCAGAAATGCAGGATTTGCATAGTTACTCTCATTTTCTCCCTCCTCTAGCTTTAACCCGGGTTTTTTCTCCCAAGCAAAGGTTAAACGTCCTAGCAATGAAATTCATTCATTTCCAGCTTCTCTCCGCCCCATCCCCCACCCCTACCCCAGTTCTCTTCTCCAAAAGGTCCCACCGTCAGGGTTTCTGATTAAAATCACTCTCAAATGATCCCCATTGAGATCCAGGTGGAAACGGAGAGATGTGCCTACTCTTCACCCATTAGTTTCAGTCACAGATTTTCATTTTAGTAACTGGCCGCCAAAAGTCCCGGCAACTCCTGTAATTTAGTTGCTTTCTGTGTTGTTTTGTCTTCGAAAATGAAATGAAAATCTGTTGACCGTTCATTTACAAATAAATCGATATTTCATTCAAAGGGATTAAGATAATTTATCTTTTCAAATGTTCTAAAAATAACTTCAAAATTGTCATACAAAGTTACATCAGAAAATGCCTAGAAACTGATTTCTGGCCTTACTGCAAACATTATTAGAATAGTTCTTGTCTCTAGCTTTTGGAATGGTCCTAGAGAGATCCAACTCTTCAAAAATATAAATAAATATAACTTTTTAATGTTAAAGGCAAATCAATTAATTCGTAAGTGGATTATGTCACGGAGCCTCAGCCATATTTAATTTTAGAAGAACTAGAATATATATTTCAAATTGCCCTAAAATTATGTCTGAGTAAAACCTGTTAGTGAAAGAAGGCAATCAAAGTGAAAATCAAGTAAATAAGCAAACAAATGGTATTGTCCATTGTGTTATTTTTAAGTTTTCCTGAAGATTTGAATGCATTGCCCCTACTGAGTTTGGAAGGATGGATTTTTCTCCAAAGCCTGATTATGACATTTTCTATCTAATGTTAAGAAAAATTTAGTTTTTAAATATTCCTCTGAATAAATGCATTTAAACTGTAGTATTTCAGTTACTGCTTTTATTAACCTTTGATTTTTTTTCTGCCCTAATACTTGCCTTGAATCATAATACTTTATCTTCACAGCTGTCCCTGCCTTGATTAGTGATTTAATATTGTAATAGTCCATTAATTCAAAAGGAAAGAAGCCTTTGCCAGAAAACAGAGAGGATGAGTTCTGATATATTGTTTTGTTTTTCTTCATGATGTACATCTCAGAAGATAAATACTGGTCTGAATGGACTGGAGATGCATGTAAGTCCTGGGCTAAAGGGATTCTGGTTATGTTTTGCTTTTATGTAGACAAATATTTTCTGCACGCATCACACCATAAAATACTCATAGTTCTAGTCATAATACAGTTCGAATTTTTTGCAGAAGAAAGGTTTAAATTGGAGGGGTCATGTTGTTTGTTTTTGAAGAAACTCCAGTCCAACTTATTTTTGCCATTCTGTTCAGATTCACGCATCTGGCTTCCTACCCGAATCAGCCTAGCCATTGATACACATAGTCAGTTTAAAAGAAGTCGACAGAAAATAAGGAATCTACCGTGTTTGCTTTTGTCTTTTTTTTATTCCTCCACCCCAGATACAAATAAAACATCTTTTGTGATATCAGAATGTATTCATATCGGATGCAAGTCTGGTTCCCAAGGGAAAGAGTTTAGCTTCAAAGGACCAAAAACTGTTCCTTGGGCTTTTTTAAGGCTGAGAGGAAACTTTAACCATTTCCTCAAGGAGGATGCCTAACAGTTTGGAATTGGCACATAAAGAACGCTTAAACGACGCTGTTCACGTTCTTTGAGTAGGGCTTTCTTTTAAGGTGAGGGTGCGTGCGCCCAGGTGGCCAGACCCGCCCGTGCGAGTTACCAACTTTTCGTGAGTCTTTTCCCACGTGGTGCAGGCAGATTTCAGGGGCGGGTCTGTCAATTACACCGCCTAGAGAAGATTTGAAAGAGAGAGCTGCGGGCGACTGGGGCTTTCTCCGCAGCTCTCTTTGCTGGCCCGGGTCTCCAGCAGCCGGAACCTCAGAGGGACCACCGCGGCTCAGCGGCGCGGCACGCCCGAGGGCCCGGTGGCCCAGGGTCTAGCCGGGAGCTTCGGGATGGAGAAGGTGAGTGACCTACGGAGGGGCCGGGCGCCTGTCGAGTCGGGCCTCCTTTCCAGGTCCAGGGGCGTGCGAGGGTGCGGGGTCACTAGGACTCAAGCTTTGACGCCTCCAGGTTGTGGCTCAAAGACTCAGCGGTGGGAATAGGGGCCTTTGCGCGCTTCAACCTGCTTAGGCTTGCTCGGAATATATTAGCAGTTTTCAACTAGAGGAGCGAGGCAGGATGAAAACTCTGTGGTTCTCGTTAATAAAGCCTTCAGAGAAGGGAGAACCGGAGAATTTTTTTTTTTTTTTTTTTTTTTTTTTTTAGCGACAGAGTTTCACTTTATCACCCTTGGTAGAGTGCCGTGGCGTCACACAGCTCACAGCAACCTCCAACCCCTGGGCTTAGGCGATTCTGTTGCCTCAGCCTCCCGAGTAGCTGGGACTACCGGCCGGAGAATTCTTGATTGGAAAGTAAAGAGAAGTTTTATGCAAGTTTTCTGGATATTTTCCCAGGCGGTTCTCCAGATTTCTTTCCCCTTCGCAGTGCGTTAAGCCGTCCCAACTGCTGGGACTTCAGTTAACCGCGCGAGAAGTAGCAATCCCTAAGACAGCTGGGGGTGGGGACAGGGCCCTGGACCCGCCAGAACTCTCATACTTCACCATTCATTTAACTAGAACTTATTGAATACTCTGCTGAGGGGAAGAAATCTGGATTTGTGTCTTTGAGTTCACCCTGTTTTTCATTTTTATAAATAATGACGATAATATTGTAAACTACACCGACGTTTAAGGATTTTGGTCAAGTTCACATGGGTCTGTTAGCCCAAACTAGAGTAAAAAAAAATGTTTTGTGTGTATTATACTTAACTGAATTAGTTGGAGTGAAGTGAGGAGATGTTGTTTAATGCAGAGTAATGTGTTGTAAAACCAGGATAGTGGACCAGGGGTCACGTCTGGAGTGTAAAAATCCCAATCTACTAAATGTTTTGGACACTCCTGTGGTTGTTGACGTTTGATCCCTGAAATTTTAATGTAGAAGTCCTAGGGTAACAAATCTATGTGTCACAAATATAAAGCTTAAATGCCTTCGTGACTCTGCTTAAGATACTTTTCTTACAAATAAAGCTCATTTGATTTCAATTATAGCAAGAAATATATGCTGGGCGGCACCTGTGGCTCAGCGAGTAGGGCGCCAGCCCCATCTACCGAGGGTGGCAGGTTCAAACCCGGCCCCGGCTGAACTGCAAAAACAAAAAAATAGCCGGGCGTTGTGGCGGGAGGCTGAGGCAAGAGAATCGCCTAAGCCCAGGAGCTGGAGGTTGCTGTGAGCCGTGTGACGCCAAGGCACTCTGCTGAGGGCAATAAAGTGAGATTCTGTCTCTACAAAAAACAAAAGAAAGAAGGAAAAGAAATATATGCTTATTATAGGAAAAAACATTCAACAAACAGGAGAAATAATTGAACAGAGGAAAACAGTTTTCAGCAAATCAGCCTCTGATTGTATTTTGTTGTATTTCCTTCTTGCGTTTTTTCCTGAGTGTTTAGTGTTTTTTTCAAAGGAAAAGTAAAGCATTATTAAAAACATAGATACAAGATTTTAAAAAGTCATCATCTTTCCAACCCCTAAAGGATAACCGCTTAGCTTTTTCAAAATTTCCCTTGTGTTTTTCTGTAAGCACTAGCGTGTTTTCAAAATATGAATCATCTTCACATAGTATATAATTGGGTGCTATGAGGGTTTTTATTAAAGAATTTAATTATATACTTATTGGATGTTTATTTTAACATATTTATGATCATAGATGTATATTCAAATTTCCACTTTTTCTATTTAACATGACACAACCTTGTACCTGGGGCAAATATGACCAGCTTTTTCATTTTTCTAAAAATGTCTTAAATACTGACAGCTGCTTCTAAATTCCTACCCCCCCCCTCCACTGCAAATCCAATACTAAGTGTTACTTCTTTGCTTCCAACATAAATTCTAAGGATTTGTTTTTAAAAGAATAAATAAAAATAATATCCTTAAATAATTGCTCTTGGAAATGTTTGGATTCTAAAAATTTCAAATTTTGAATCAGATTCATCTCTCTTTACTTGCCTGACTTCTTTCTATTGTTTAATAGATTTTTTTGTTTAATTTCGTGCACAATATTGAAAATACCTGTGAACCTCCTCCTTTAATTTGAGTGCCTAGATCAGTGTTTCTCGAACTAGCTGTACATTAATAATGTGGGATTTGAGCCCACCTGAGGATGCCAAAAAAACAAACAAACCCACACCAGGAACCTGTTTAAAATACTCTCCTGGGCCAGGCATAGTGGTTCACACCTGTGATCCTCGCACTCTGGTAGGCCCAGGCGGGTGGATTGCCTGAGCTCCGGAGTTGGAGACCAGCCTGAGCCAGAGTGAGACCCCATCTCTAAAAATAGCTGGGGGTTGTGGCTGGTGGCTTGTAGTTCCAGCTACTTGGGAGGCTGAGGCATGAGGATCACTTGAGCCCAAGAGTTTCAGTGAGCTATGACGCCATGGCACTCTACCAAGGGCGACAAAGTGAGACTCTGTCTCAAAACACCTACTCTACTGCTTAGGTTCTTTCTGGAGAGATTCTGATTTAATTGGTATTGGGTGGGGTCCTAGTTTGTTGTTTGTCTGTTAGAGCTAGATGATAATAATACTCAGCCAGGCTAGGAGCTCGTTTGTTCTTTATGAAATTCATCTGTCGGCTGGCTTCATTTCCCCTTCTCCATTCATGGCTAGAGTCCTGACTGGACAGTCATGGGGAGGCAGATTTGGAACACAAACCATTTTAACATTAAGATAAATGCAGGGGCCCTAAGCATATTCCCCTGACCTTCTCTCTTACTGTTGACAACTGCCTTTCACTGAGCCATCATGTGCCAAGCACAATGCTAAGATGATTATAAACATCTCAGTCAAGCCTCTCGCCAATCCTTGCATGGAGGTGTTATAGCAATCTTTTTAAAATGAGGAAATTGAATCTTGGATATTCTAATGATTTTTTTTTCTGTTCAGACTATCCCATTTTCTGATTTTCCTGCATAGGAATTGAACTGAAGGGGAGATAGGGCAGTGTCTATAGAGAAAAAGGGGAAAGACGGTTAGCATAAGGGCACCTGAGAATATTTTCTTAGGCAAGGATAGAAAGTATTTCCCAATAATTCAGAAATTCAGAACTTGTTGACAAAATTTAGAAATTCCTTTTTCTTTCTTTCTTTTTTTTTTTTAGAGACAGTGTCTTACTTTATCGCCCTCAATAGAGTGCTGCGGCGTCACAGCTCACAGCAACCTCCAACTCCTGGGCTTAGGTGATTCTCTTGCCTCAGCCTCCCAAGTAGCTGGGACTACAGGCCCTGGCCACAATGCCCCAGGTTATTTTTTGTTGCAGTTTGGTCAGAGCTGGCATCCTATCCACTGAGCCATAGGCACTGCCCTTTTTTTTTTTTTTCCCCAGTGACAGAGTCTCTGTTGCTCTTGGTAGAGTGCCACAGCATCACAGCTCATAGCAACCTCCAACTCCTGGACTTAGGCAATTCTCTTGCCTCAGCCTCCTGGTAGCTGGGACTACAGGTGCCTGCCGCAATGCCCAGGAATTTTTTTGTTGCAGTTTGACCGGGCCCAGTTTGAACTGGCCACCCTGGGTACATAGAGCCAGCACCCTACTCCCTGAGCTGTAGGTGCTCTACTCACTGAGCCACAGGTGCTGCCCCTAAATTTAGAAATATCTTTTCAGATCCACAGCAGAATATTTATTTGATGTCTGTCTGTGCTGTGAATTAACACCCAATTTTAAGTTAGCTACTTTATTTATTTTTTGAGACAGAGTTGTGTCATCCTGGATAGAGTGCTGTCATGTCATAGCTCACAGCAACCTCCAGCTCTTGGGCTCAAGCGATTCTCTTGCATTAATTTTTTTTTCTCCTATTTTTGGTAGAGACGGGATCTTGCTTTTTGCTCAGGCTGATCTTAAACCCGTGAGCTCAAGCTGTTGCCTCAGCCTCCCCGAGTGCTAGAATTACAGCCGTGAGCCACTGCGCCTGGCCTTTACTTTTATTTTTAAACCTACACAAGAAGTATGTATTTATGGGGTACAGAGTGATATCTCGGTATATATACAGATAGATAGATAGATACACACAAAGTATAAAAATCAAATTAGGGTAATTAGTGTACTCCTTGAAAGGGGTTCTACATTTTTCCCAGAGAGGAGACCAGAGAGGTTCAGGCCAAGTTTAATGAAAAGGGACTGAGACTTGCCTGGGCAAAGAGGGCGGCTGCATGGAGAATGGTTGGGGGCTTGTTTTTATACTGGGTGTAGGGGGAAAGAGATTCCGCAGGTTGCGGGAAGGCTTTGGCGGGCTAGGGTCTTTCCTATGGAACTCTTAGGGTCGGACCAGGTAAGCTTTTTGTTCTAGGATGGGAGGTGAGGGGTGGGTGTAAGCACCTAATAGCCCTCACCTCAAAGTTTTAAAAAAAAAATTGTTTTCCTATTTTAGAGACTGGGTTTTGCTATGTTGCCCAGGCTTACCTTGAACTCTTAGGCTCAAGTGAGTCTCCTGCCTCCTCCTAGCTGGGACTTTAGGCGTGCCACTATACCATGTTTATCATCTCAAACCTTTGTCATTTCTTTGTGGGAACATTAACAATCCACTTTTGCTGTTGTCGTTGCAGTTTTTGGCTGAGGCCTTGAACCTACCACCTCTGGCATATGGAGCTGGCACCCTACTCATTGAGCCACAGGTGCTGCCTTAAACAGCTATTTGAAAATATACAATAAATTTTTAACTGTAGTTACCGTACAGTGGTATAGAACACTAGAACCTATTCGCTATCTGGACATATTTTTTAAACCAACCTCTGGCTGTCTCCTTTCCCTCTCTAGCCTCTAGAACAGTGATTTTTCAGCTGGTGTGCTGTGGCACACTGCTGTGCTGTGAGACGATCTTAGGTGTGCCTTGAAAACTTTTAAAGATCATTAATTATTTATGAAAGAAGTTCGAAGCACAGTAAGTATATTCCTTTCTTTTTTTTTTTTTTACTCTTTTTTAAATAAACACAATTTAAGTGTGCCACGGAAGTTTAACTATAGGTTCCAGTGTGCCATGAGATAAACCAGATTGAAAAACACTGCTCTAGAAACTACTATTCTACTTTCTGGTTTTGTTTTGTTTTTTTTGTGTGTGTGTGTGGTTTTTGGCTGGGGCTGGGTTTGAACCCGCCACCTCTGGCATATGGGGCCAGCGCCTTACTCCTTTGAGCCATAGACTTTCTGTTTTTATGAGATTAAATTTTTTAGCTTCCATATATGAGTGAGAACGTGTGTTAGGTCTTTCTTTGTCTGTCTTATTTCACTTAATGTCCTCAAGGCTCATTCATGTTGCTTTGAACGACAGGATTTCTTTCTTTCTTATGGCTGAATAGTATTGTGTAACATCCCACATTTTCTTTATCACTCATCTGTTGATGGGCATTTAGATTAATTCCGTATTTTACGTGAATAGTCCTGCAGTGACCATGGTACTACAGACATCTTTTTGACATAGATTTCCTTGCCTTAGGTTAGATATATACCTAGTAGTGAGATTGCTGGATTATATGATAGTTCTATTGTTAATATTTCGAAGAACCTCCATACTGTTTTCCATAATGATTGTATTAATTTACATTCCCACCAACAGTGTGTAAGAGTTCCTGTTTTTCCCATATCCTCACCAGGATTTATTTTTTGTATTTTTGATAAGAGTCTTCCTAACTGGGATGCGATAATATCATTATGGTTTTGATTTGCATTTCCCCGATGATTAGTGATGTTGAGCATTTTTTCACATACCTACTGGTCATTTGTATGTCTTTTGAAAGATGTCTATTTAGTTCATTTGTCCATTTTTTAATTGAATTGTTTTGTTTTTGCCATTGAGTTATTTAAGACAAGGTCTCACTCTGTCACTCAGGCTGGAGTACAATGGCAAAATCATAGCTCACTGCAACCTCAAACTCCTAGGCCTCTGGGCCCAGCCAGTCGTCGTCTTTGCCTAGTTGTTTCCTTCACTGTGGCAAAGCTTTTTAATTTGATATAATTTCATTTGTATATTTCTTTCCTTTTTTTTGAGACAGAGCCTCAAGCTGTCACCCTGGGTAGAGTGCCATGGCATCACAGCTCACAGCAACCTCCAATTCCTGGGCTCAAGTGAGTCTCCTGCCTCTGCCTCCCAAGTAGCTGGGACT
>CAUYRH010023938.1:0-12221 GCA_963574655.1 Perodicticus potto | reverse complement strand
AACAGTATACATGCAAGACTCTGGGACCTGCAGCCTTGGTTTTTGTATGACTGTAGAGAGGATCAATTCTTGGAACAAATGCTACAAATTTTTCAAAGTAAAGAAAAATAATTCATTTTAACTTTTTTTTAATTTTTTTTTGAGACAGCGCCTCAAGCTGGGGGATAGAGTGCTGTGGCATCATAGCTCACAGCAACCTCCAATTCCTGGGCTCAAGCGAGTCTCTTGCCTCTGCCTCCCAAGTAGCTGGGACTACAGGTGCCCACTACAATGCCCAGCCATTTTTTTTTTTGGTTGCAGCCGTCATTGTTGTTTGGTGGGCCTAGGCTGGATTCGAACCCGCCAGCTCAGGTGTACATGGCTGGCGCTTTAGCCTGTTGAGCCACAGGTGCCGAGCCATAACTTTTTTATTTTTAATTGAAAGTTGGAAGAGAGTTTCCCCTTTATGTGGAAGCAAAAAGAATGCATTTATGTTGAAATATTTTAGAGCTTCACTGTTGCCTGGAACAAAATGCACGCTGGTTGTATGGGAACCAGGGGTGCACCTACAGCTACAGAATAAAGAAAGCCATAATGAATGTCACCAATAGGTACTGAAAACATTCAATTACTCTTTTCAAAAACTTGTATACAATGCTTCCTGTCCTCTAGTCATCTGGCTAGGAGGTGAATATATAGCAGTGAGCAAAACGGGCGTGGTCCCAGCATCTTGCAAATTAAAATTCTTTTGTCATAAAGTGCTTTCATGGGAGCTATAATGAGAAAACACCTTCCAAACAGTAGAGGATTTGCTGACCCAGACATTTCTCCTTTTCACATAACCACTATGGAAATACTGAAACACATCTTGAAAGAAAGCCAATCTTATCTTTAGGGAATCCATATTGGAAGAGTATGTAAAAAATCCAAAAACCTGACTTCGTGGTGTTTCACAAGAGCTGGCATCACATCGCAACATGTCTGAGAAATAAGTTAAGTCTTGAGTGTGCCCCTACATAATTCTAAATGCCAACCATGCTGTTTACCAAGGCACTGAAGGTGACCATCATCAGCCAAAAAGAAAATACTGAATTGTAACAATGTAATTTGTGGGAATCCATTCGTTCTCCACAATATAATACAGATGTTTTTGGCACCAAAACCAAATGAATTATCTTAACAGAAGTAGGATTTCCTTTAAGTTTTTTTTTCCCTTTTTTCTTCTCAACATCACTGTTACTGACCTGGGCTTTAAAATGCCCTAGAGGATCATCACTAGCTCTGGATTATTGGGAGATATACAAGTTGTCAAATGACCTAGGTGAATAAAAGTACATCTTGTCTACTTTAAAATGATTTCTCTATCTATCTTTTAGAACACCTAATTTGCCAAATAATTAGTATCTCAGCCCTCTAGAGCTATCTTATCCATTAATGCACGCTATTCGGAATTCAGCTCAAAGGGAGGGAGTTAAAATAACGCCTGACCAACACTGATGGATTGCACCAGGTCTGTAAACCAAATGCACACACTTCATGTGCACAGGACCCTCTCAAGACCCTAGTTGCACTTGGTAACTCTTAATTTAGGATATTTTAAGTCAAGACTTGGTATCTAGTTTCTGAAATCATAAAAAAGAAAGAAAAGGTTGGCATAACAACAAAAGCCTTAATTGGCAGCTGAGAGCAAGAAAGAAGGAAGAAAAATTATATTTAAAAAACTGAGATAGCTCAAACAGTACAGCAGCTGGAGGCTATTAGACTCAAAGTGGATAGTTTTACCTCATCATAGGTCTTTAGACGTTCACAATTATGGTTCAATCTTTAATCTTCAATAAAATTACCTTGAGTTTTAAAATAAAGATTGAACAAGTAAAAAAAAAAAATCCAGATGGAACACTGGGGTTATCACAGCTGAGCTAAAAATACTACAGATATTATGCTTAGTGAACCAGACTTACCCCACTTGGTTTCCTCATTAATGAGTTAAATAGATCTTTGGCATCTGGTCATTCTTTATTTATATAAGAGTTGTGTTTACCTTTTGAAAATATGCTTTGACAGTTTGGAGTTCCCAGTGAAATGTTCAAGTGACTCACCCTATAGAGGTGATGAAACTGTACTGCCCCTGAAGTATGCCTGATGGGCTGGGGACACGGGCACAACTGCGCTGCTGGAGTGAAGCCCAAATGGCAGTAGTGCTTTACCTTCAGTGGTTCACCATTTTCTGTAGTTTTCTTTTTACGAACTCTGTGCTTTTGTTTTTGTTTTTGACCTCTGGCCAAATTGGATTGGGGTTTCAGTTTGCACAAACAACTGACAGTTATCCCCATGGGTGACAGCAAACTAGAATCTGGTTTGGCAGTCTGACCACTGGGAGCTCTGTCACACAGCAATGAAATCTAGCCTTGGTCAGGTGAGAGACGACAGAGAACGTGACTGTTGTGTTTGCTGTTTGTAATTAGTTTGTTTTTCTATTTATGCATTCAGATCAGGAAAGTATTTTGTGACCAATAGAAAGGCAGTCGGTCTTTGGAGATCTGGAGCAGTTAGATTTTGTGTTCCAGTGTTTATCTCTGCTGCATAGTTGAAGCTGTAGGACTTGGGCTATAAGTTCTTTGTCTCTGAGAAAAAAGTTCATTGTCTATAGGTGAAATATTTTTCTGCCTCCTGAGGATAATAAATTAATATAGAGGAGTTCTGCTGTTCTGATTGGTTCATAGAGACTAACAAGTATTTAATCAATCTAACATTCCCCAAATACCAAACTAAGTTGAAATTCGCTTCAAAGCGTTTGAATAAGGCTTCAAAGTGTCCTCCTTTCAAGAAAAAGATCTTTCTCCTCAAAACTATTGACTCAGAAGCATTTTCCCCAAATTTGCATAATGAAAGTGAATCCATACACATATCAGATTGTTTTGACAATCTGGTTTAAAAAACAGCTATATATCTTTTCCTTGTTTTATCACTGCATAACATAATACAGGTGTAATTTCAATTTTTTAAAAGAGTTGAATTTGTTTTCTAATAAAGAGACTAGTTTATCTGACCTTCTTAAATGTCTTACATTATTTTATTGAGAACATAAGCTAAGATACTTCATCAAGATTAAGACAAATATAAAATTTATGCTCAACTAAACTGAAATATAATTGTGACAAACCTTTGTATACCAAGAGTAGTTATGTTCTGCAGTATGTATATTTGAACAAAATTCCCAAATAAAGTAAAATAAAATAAAATGTAATGTAATGTATGACAAGCACCCTGTTGTCAGGGTAATCTCTACTAATGACAGAGCAATCTTTTTTTTTTCTTTTTGTAGAGGTCTCACTTTATTGCCCTCAGCAGAGTGCTGTGGCATTACACTGCTCACAGCAACCTCCAACTCCTGGGCTTAGGCGATTCTCTTGCCTCAGCCTCCTGAGTAGCTGGGACTACAGGCGCCCACCACAATGCCCAGCTATTTTTCTATTTTGCAGTTTGGCCGAGGCTGGGTTTGAATCCGCCACCTTCGGTATATAGGTCCAGCGCCCTACTCGATGAGCCACAGGCGCCACCCTGACAGAGCAATCTTGAGAAAATTGGCCTATGCTTTCAAAAGATAGTAAAAGTTATTCTTCTACATAATCTGCTCAGAACAGAGTTTAGCATATCACAAGAGGAATTTTTTGTGCTTTATACTAATTAAAATAAGTTCCTGCATATTTAAAATTAAAGGGTTTCTCATTCTGAATTATTTAAGATTTTTTATTTATCATAAAATAATCTATTGTCACTTTTTAAATAGTCAAACTACAAACATTGACTGTTCCCTACTTGCTACAATCCCATATTATTCAATCAGTCTTCTCTGATTCATATTTGATTCATCTGCCTTTTCAAGATCAGACAGACCCCAAATTCAGAAAAAAAAATCATTTTCCAAGATAACTTATACTTGAACTATCCCTAGGTTTTCCCAGAAGACCTCTGCGTAATTACAAAGATTTGCTCTTTAACCTTACAAAAAGAAAGATGCTAGAAATAATTACACTTGCTTATTATAGCCCTTAGTTTTAAGTAGCCCAACCTCATCAAAAATTCTGTAAGAAAATTTGTCAAATCTAATGAGAGGCTTGGGCTTCCTTAGGATCATTTTGTACAGGTAAGATACTATTACAAATAATGTTCAAAGATTGTATGCTTTACAGAAAGGCCCCAAATATTTCAATGCCCTTACTCTCTGTAAGATGTTCTTACCCTCAGGGGAGATACTGATTAAATAAGATTAACATCTTATACCCTAAAAAGGATTTTACCTCTCCATCCTGCTGATACTGCTCACCATAGTTCTTACTCTTACTATACCTTTACCAAGTGGTCTCTACTTTTGTTTTGTATTTGCCTACAGACTACAACACGCCTTTACCAAAGGAAGACAGTGTCAGAGGCTGTGGATAGGACTTTACCAGGTACTCTTAACCCCCATACTTCAAAGAACAGTCTTTCAGATAGAGGCTTCTGAGCTGACATTGCATAGATAAGAAGACCATACTGGCCAGCTAAATCAGAATCTGTCATCCCTTGAGAAGCTGTTTTATGACTAAAAGTTTTAGAACAATTAAAATTACAAGTATGTTTTCCCTTTGACTGGGATATAATTAGACAGACTATACCAAGGCCAGGCCTAGAGTGTTGCATTTTATATATCCCCATTAGGTGTCACAAACCCACTTTTAAGGACAAGGGCTTATAACTTTGTATTTAGAGCAACACCCACAAAGCTCTCCCCAAAAGTTGAGTCTGTTTGTGACTTCCACAAGCTCAGTCTTACAGGTAGTAAAGGTCACTTCCTGGATTGCCAAGAAGCTTAGCAGTTTTAGAGAATCAGGAGGACAGAGAATTCGCCAGCACTTAACACTAAAGATGGAACCCAGAGAAGGTGAATGTCTTGAGATGCTCATTGTTCTTGGAATAAAAGAGTAAAAAGGAGCATGCATTTAAAGAAAGGTCTCTAGAGTGAGGGAAGCCATTGAAAATGCTCTCCTAGAGTCCTTAAGAAATTATCTATTTAGAAGTTAATTCTCTGGCCTTGTTAATAATACTCACCCAGCACAATATAGCACTGTATTTGGTGTTCACATACAAAAAAGCTTTTATATACTAATTTAAAATTCTTCTGAATTTTTATGTCAATGAATCAAGCCAAAACACAATGCCATTTTGTGACCATGATAATCTCTTTATAGACTACTTATGTTAACAAAGGGGAATCTCATACTGACATACCATATAACTGACCCATCCAAGGAATATCTAATTCTCTAGGGGCATGGCATATTTGTTTTCATTCACTGTTATTGGTCAGGACATTTGAAAGCTGATTAAGAATAGACATCAACTTATCAAAAATTATGAGTGATGCAAATTACTCTCGCTCTAAAATACCAAACATTTTCTGTCCTACAAAGATGCAAATGGCTTCTGTCCATCATAATCCAAAGGTTGTAATTTTTTGTCCTGTAGAACATTAACTAGTTTTGTATGCGATTCAAAAATCTTATTCTGCCATACTAATTTTTTTTATTAAATAAAATATTTTTGATAATCTTATACTTTTGTAAACCAGCTTTGCCATCTGCTGCTTTTCACATTAAGGAAATCATTAATCAATCATTAATGAATCAAAATAATCTGACATATTCATTGTAAAAGAAAAACTTCTGTGCTTAGAAGAAAATGAAAAAATGCAATTGTTTGTTCTCATTCATGAATGGGACTCCCAAGGGATGTCTCTTACTGTCTTATTTTTCCACAATAAGCATAAATTCATTTTAAATTGAGAAAGACAACTCAATAAACTTTGGGAAATGTGGAGGAGAGGTTGAGCCCCATGGAAAGCTTTCAACTTTCCAGGCAATTTGGTATTAAGACAAATTGGCTAATTCCCAATAGTCATGATTTCACTGACTACTTCTTTCACAAACGTACAAATGCAAATTTAATCATATAAATAATACAAGTCACCATTTCCTCACAGTCTTAAAAAAAATTGTAAGATTTGTAAGAAATTCAGTAAAATTCACAACTACATTTGTAGCCTCCTTAAGAATTTATAATGTGAGAACTCTAGTTAAATTCCTGTAGGCCTCCAAAATACCTACATGTGCCTAAGAATAGTGATCTAGGAAGAGGAGGAATAGCAGAAGAGTATCGAGGAAGGAAGAGCAGTGGCTGGTGCACATGGAAAGTCTATGCCCCCACTTATCCTTGGAATCTGACTCCAAGGCTGCCCTGTGGGTTCTGGTCAATGAAACAGTGAGGTCAACAGATGAAAATTACCAATCGCTCCATCTCCTGCTCCCTGAGTCTTTCCTCCCTCTGCCGCCGGTGATAATCCATCAGGTCATCACGTCCTGAAATGGAGCTAATGCTGCTCTTCCGCTCCCGTAGGATAGGCTGAGGCGTTCCTGAGGCCTGTCTGAGGCTGTCCAAATCAGCCTCATCGAACTCCACAGATCCACAAGAGAAGTTCCTTCTGACTGCAAACACTCTGTCTGGTTCTCCGGGACTTGGACTTGTCCCTGAGCCTGAGTATGAAGCCCTGTCAAAGTCATCAGAAGCACAAGAGGAGGTGGAAGCCAGAAGCATCTTTCGAGCCACTCGGGGACTGGCAGGAACACTGACAGTGGAACTTACATAAGGATTGCCTTCAGATGCAGAGGATTTATAGGGTAAAGCCCCTGAGCTTAAAGAAGAAAAATTAAGGTAATTGTCATTGTCTATTATGCTACGAGGTAGATCCTTTTCCCCAAGTTTTGTTCTTTTGGAATTGCCCAGAGAGTTTCTGGGAGGCAAGCTGAGAGGTGTTAGCTGGTTCTCTGCGGCTTTGTACAACCTGGGAAGCGATCGGCTGTAGGCTCCCATGTGACTCAGGCTGCTGCCCGAATACTTCCTAGTTCGTATGCTCATGTTTTCAGGTGCTAGCTCTTTGTGTCTAGTTAACCTGGGCTGAAGTGTCAGGTTGTCCTGAATGTTCATTTTCCTGGCTTGCTTTGGGCTTGAAGGCATACTTGCTGCTCCCGATCTGCTGACAGGAGACGAGCCAGCATCACTCAGAGAACCTCCATTCCACATGGTCAGGAGTGAGCCAGATGCCTTTCGACCTTCCAGGCCTCCGAGGAAGTAGACATTGTCATGTGATTTATTCCTTGAGCTGTATTTGGAATAGGGAGGCTTCTCTGAAAGCCTCAAGGCCCTTTCACCATCCCGGCCAGAATAATGATCAAAGTCCACTCTCCCAAGGGGGTATCCACTGAGGGAGGATGCAGTGCTCAGTAAAGGAGTAGGAGGTTTCATGGAAATAGTTTTGTCAGTTCCATCACAAGAGAACTGCTTGCCTCCCTGGATTTTGGCCAAGGAGGGGCTATTTCTGACACTGGTTCCCAAAGGAGAAGGACTTCTCTTAGCAGGCACAGGTTGTGAGAGGGTTAAATAGGAGCCAGAATAATCTCCATTGGCTTTAAATCTCAGACTGGAAGAGTATTTCTTCGGGCTTAGGCTCTCCATCATGTTTTGAGAATCGTTCTCAAGAGAAGGCACCCCAATGTCTTCCTCTAAGCTACCATTTTGTAAATCCAGCTGCTTTTGTGTGTGGCTGTGCTCTGCCATGATCTCGCTGGAATCTGTAAAGGAATAAAAGAGACAGTTTTACTTTAAAAAGATTTAAAAAGAACAGCCCCTTGTCAGGACTACCTCTGGGCAAATAACACTGCTGTCTAACCTAATGCAACTAACAAACACAAACTCTATTTTACTCTTAAAACTGTACTTCAAGTTGAAGAAGGATAGAGATCACTGATCTGGAAAGTTTACCATACAAAAGACAAATTTTCAAGAAGATAGCAGTGATATTTGAAAGAAACAAATCCCCAACCAAGTCAAGGTGCAAAAATTAGGCTAGATAAAAAAATAATTTCCCTTTAGTGTTCCACTCCTTCGAAGACCACCTCCTTCCTGAGTGCCTAGCAAATGTCCAAAGGGACAATGCAATAGACCTTTTACCTCTATTAGAATCGTTAACTATTAGGAAATAAAGTCCTAAGGAAACAAAATTCACATTTCAGCAAACAAAAATTTTGTTAGATGCTGATCACTAACATGAGGGCTGGAAGCTGCTTCTTTAAATGAGGGGTCTGGGAGTTACCTTCTTAACAAGAAGACTTAAGGCTTCTGCACTCAGCAGAAAGAGGCCATTAAAGATAGAGGAAAAGAAAAAAAAAGGATAGAGGAAAAGGTGTTGTCCAATTTATTGCCACATGGTCAGGATGGTGAACTTAAAAATATGAAACTGTTGTATCCTCAAAATTTTCTGGTACACAAATACCATCCTTTATATTAATCTCTCTTCTCTAGTAGAAACATCCTTCTCCCTGTTGGGTACCTATCAGAACACATCACTTCTTAAAGGTACAGATTAGAATTCTATCTTCCACAATTAAAATTTTTAAGAAAATATATAGACCCGTAGGAGCATGCTTTGGACCCCTGTTTGGACAACATTAACCTAAGAAATTAAAGTTTTGGGCTATGTCTTTGAATTATAAACTATCACAGCAAACAAGAAGTCTTTTATTTCTAACTGATAAGAAGATTTTCCTTAGCTTATAAGCAAAGAGAAAACACAACTTAAACAATCTCATTGAACTCATGCACCACTAAAACTGTCTTTAAACCCTGAGGCACCTCAGACACTAATTATTACATCTCTGGTCTCTTTATGAACAGTATCACCTTTTGTAATCAGTTACATAACGTGGTTGTCTCTGTAACTAGTCCATGAGTTTAAGGAAGGGGGGTATGCCTAATATTTCTATGTTATCTCCACCATCACCCCCAAGTCTCCCACTGTACCATAGGTAAGAAACTCAATGAACATAAGTTTTTAATTTTCCTCACACTCTTCCTCACTCCCTCCCAGCCAAGGATAAGGGCCATTAATTGGCTTGTTCAGGCCTACAGACTCTCTGGGCAAATTCAGGCAGACTAGTAAAGAACTGCTTTCTGCTAGGGTCAAGAAACAGCCTGGCTCCTTACATTCTTGTGATGGGTTAAGTACACAACTGCCTATAAAAGTGAGGCATCCTCCAAAATACTCTACTGTGGTTGGGTTTCTTACCATTTAACCCAAAGTCCTGCCTAGATGGATACAAGCATAATTTATTTTTTTAAGTATACCTCAAAAAAAATTGAGGTTCTCCATTCTCCCAGCTGGGATCTGGTCCTGCCATCTAGCTCTTGCCAAGTCTTTCATCCCTCAGGGACAGTGTCCTCTCTGCCCCCAAGACAAATGCCTCCCTTAGCATGTCTACTGCTGCTAAATCTGACCTTGAAAGCAACACTAGTATGGTGTGAGCCATAGCTCACCATGACCCCATGGAGGACCGGAACTGAAAAGACTCCTAATCTTGGCCCCTTCTATTCCAAACTAACTTCATCTCTGTTTAGTTTGCTGTACTGAAATTCCAGCAAGAGTTGGCTAATTTTCTCAAGTTAGATATTTCAGAATTGAGAAAATAAGGAAATAGATAGATCCTAAGGACATTATAGTATTATTTATTATAATGGGAAAGACACCACAAATGCTTCAAAATAAGGAAAAAATTGAATAAGCTACATACATCATATGAGAGATTATTACATAACCATTTAAAATCATATTTGGAAGTACATTTTGTAGCATAAAAAGTACATTCATATAATTTTAAGTAAACTCTTTTTTTTTTTTTTTTTGGAGACATAGTCTCACTCCGTTGCCCTGGGTAGAGTGCCATGGCGTCATAGCCCACGGCAACCTCAAACTCTGGGTGCAAGTGATTCTCTTCTTCTTCTTTTTTTTTTTTTTTTGCTGTTTTGTTTTTAGAGACAGGACTCACTCTTGCTCAGGCTGGCTTCAAACACCTGAGCTTAGGCAATCCACCTGCCTCAGCCTCCCAGAGTGCTAGGATTATAGGCATAAGCCACCACAGCCACCTTTTAAAGTAAATTTTAAAATTAGTACAGTTTTTTTATGTATAATCCTTGCTCATGCACATGGATTATACACACATAGGTAGATCTGTATATATGATGCACACAGTGAGTGCAGGTTTATTATACAGTTTACCCTTGAACAACATGGGTTTGTACTATATGAGTCCGCTCAGATAAAAACTTTTTAAAATAAATGTACTGAAAAGTTTTTGGTTATTTGGGACAATTTGAAAAAATTCACAAGCTGGGTGGCCTAGAAATATCAAAAATTAGAAAAAATTAAGTATGTCATGAATACATAAAATATATATAGATCTTCTATTACTGTGCTAATCAACTTTTATAAGGTTTTTGATCAACTATAGGCTATTAGTGGCTAAATTTGAGGAGAGTTAAGTTATATGCTGCCAGAAATGGTGGTTCACACCTATAATACTATCACTTTGGGAAGCTGAGGCAGGATAATTGCTTGAGGCCAGGATTTCAAGACCAGCCTGAGGAAGAACACCCATCTATACAAAAATTAGGAAAAATTAGCTGGGTATAGTAGTGCATGCCTGTAGTCCCAGCTACTCAGATGGCCAGGACAGGAAGATCGTGAAGGAAGTAAGCTATGATTGTGCCATTGACTTCTGGCCCAGGTGCCAGAGTAAGTTCCTGTCACCAAAGCCAAGTTATATGCCCATTTTTTTACTGCTGGGAGTGGGGACTTGGCAGCCCTAAGTCCTTATTTGTTTGGAGGTCAACTGTGTATTTTCACAGACCCCCATGAAGACCCAGATGACATGTGTGGGGAGAAGGTGGGCCATGCTGCTGAGGCCCTGTGGAAGGCAGGCATTTAAATGGGGTTCTCCAAGGCAGGAGGGCTCAACCTTCATGGGTCCATTGTGATGCCAGTGGATGGCCCACCCCTGGAACACACTGGAAGGCAGATACGTGTCCATGGTGAGGGCCTGGGTCACCCTACTATCTACTGGGCTGAGGCCAGGAAGAGAGAATGCAGTCTCCCTGTACCCTCAGAACTCATCCTGAATTCTGACCCCCTTAGGGCTCAGGAAAGGGCCAGTGCCGTATCCTAACCTTGTACAAGCTGTTAAACTTTGGTCTGGACTGCAGGGTCTTCAGGCCCCTTCTGTTCTGCTTGCAGATTGCACTGCTCAGCCCCTTGAAGGAAGTGAGCACACACTTTGAGGAAGAATACAAGACTTTTGCCACGGCCCTAGATACCACCCGGCACGAGCTCCCTGTGAGATCGGTCCATATGGGAAGAGACAAGCAGCAATATTTAGGTAGGACACTGGGCATCCAGCTGCACCGTGCAGCCTGCAGGGTGAGGAGCACATGTCAGTGCTTCCTGCAGGCCTGATGTCATTATGAAAAACGTCTGGTCCCCCAGAGGTGGCAGAGGACAGTGGTGGCTGGTAAGGCTGTGGTTTCTTAAAGGTCTAGTCCTGAGTAACTAACTACTGGGATTTGATCCCAGGGCTGTGGGATTCACAGTGATTTCTTGTCCTGACATAAGGTAACTGCAGGGTTAACCTGCAGTCCCCTGGGTCCTAAAGATGTGCCTCAGAGGTTGGCAGGAACCACAAGACCACCAGCCCTACCCTGCTTGCCTTTACAGCTGAGCAGGGAGGTACCCCTTGTGCATAGGTTTCCCATCTAATCCTCCACTGGAAGACTTTGGTGAGAGTAAAAACTGCTATGTCTCTTCTTAAAGCACTTTATATCAAGTGTCTTCCCAAAGTCAGAGTTTGGTTTCTGAGAGAAGCTCTCATGGGCCATCTAAGGATGTTTGCTTGAGGCTGCCGTAGAAGAGGCTGCTGTCTAAAATTCAGAGGTGTGCTCCACTGCAGAGCTTTCCACCCACAGCTCATATGAGGCAGTCACTCACATAGGAAAAAGTCACACTTGTGGGTAGTGTCATGGTTCCAGGATAAGCACATTGCCTGTTGGCACATTTCCTTTTAGTCTTTAGTGCAGCATGACCTATTTAAACAGGCTTACGTATCCTAGTTTACCATATATTTCATGCACTTTGTCTTTGTTGGAAGTCGTTTTTGGAAGGGTATAATGGCACATAATTCCTCATATGGGTGAATACAATTTAGCTGTTCTCTTATTGGATGCTTGTCAGTGTCTGGGTTTCTGATTTTATAGTAGCAGCAATAACTTCCACATCTGAAACTCCTGTGCTCCATCTCTAAGTTCCACAGGTAGTGGCCAGG
>CAUYRH010023934.1:0-43909 GCA_963574655.1 Perodicticus potto | reverse complement strand
GGGAAGGTTGATTAAGCTAAAGGAATCTATATATATGGTGATTAAATTGCAAGCAACGCAAGAAGCCATTAGTAGCACGTGCATGCATTTGAAATGAAATCCCATATAGGCACATTCTCCCATGCAGGTGTGTGTGTGTGTAAAAAAAAATAAAAATAAAAAAAAAAAACATCTTATGGAAATATGTGAGGAAGATCAATATATCTAAAGGAAAACAGGGAAAACCTATAAGCTAGTGTTACAAATGATGATATATAAATAGACAAAAAAGAAATAAAACGCTGGACTTACTTTCAGCACAATAACCTTGAATATTCCATTTCAAATGGAATCTTATTACCTTATCAAAGGTAAATCTGATTACTTTATCAAAAAAATACTATTTCCTTTTTAGGCCTAGAGTCCAAGAATTAAAAATACTAAGATGCATGGCCAATACTTAGCAATGTGTCTGTTGTCAATGCCTTCAGCAGAGTAAGACTCATATAAGGGGAGCATATTGGTTCGGCAAACATTTACATATTGATCAGATCCACAGTATTGTTTCTTTTCTAGAATACCACTTACCTAATCACCTATGATGCTTCTTTGTTAAATACCACTTTCCTTTTCACCCGTGATGCTTTTTTGTTGAATACCACTTCCTGTATCACCCATGATGCTTCTTTGGTTATGATGATGCCTGTGTTAACATGGGCTAGAGACTGGCATATAACCCAGCACTAGCACAGAGAAAGACATCAGCGCTGCTCCAGACACCATGGCCTGCAGCCATCAAGCTCTGCCTGCCACTGAGCCCATGACCACATAAGGGACCTGCAATGGCAGGGTGTAAATATTACAACACCACTCATCCCAAGACTTTAAGGTCAGCCGTCAAGGTTCATGTCAACACAGGGAAAATCCAATGAGGCATGAAGTCCAACTCTGTAATCAAGCACAAAATGTCACTGTAAATTCATCTTGAGCCAGCTATAAAGATTTAGTGAGATGATCAACAGAATTAGGACCAAACCCTAGTTCTTCTATGTATTTCTTACAAGATCTTGAACAATTTAGTTGAAGTCCCAGGCCTCTTCTTCATAAATGAGTTAATCTCTAATGCATAAAATGAATTACTGTAAAAAGTAATATCTATAGAATGATCTGGTTTCATTTAGAGAGGTCATAAGATCAGGAATAGGGACACCTGGGATTAAAGTCCAATGCTGCCTCTACCTGGCAAGAAATTATTCTCCTACCTGAATGTTAAGTCCTGCGTAAAATGAGAACATTACATGTAATCACTCACTCTTACGTTTTCTTTGTGGCCTAAGAGTTCCAGTGTAGTCTGCGTATCAGAGTGAGCTCAGGCAGGTCCTTAAACTCAATCCTTTCAAAGGTATAACTTATAACCCCTTCCATGCTGAACTACATTGCAGCTCCACAGATGGACAAAGCACCATCATGGAAACTATGATGAGGGCTTAATGGTGCCAAGAGAAATATAGCATGCTATATATAAGCCAGATGTGCATTGTCTAGACAATTTAAGATCATGACAAAAAGCCAGTTCCACAAATCAAATTATCTTCTGCGCTTCATCCCACATTTCCAGACACAGAAAGAATCACTTGGAGGCAGACATTGTGTCAACATCTTCCCACCCCAGATTTGATCCTGTTCATTGCACTGGAAAGTCCAACTTTGCCTCAAACACAGTTGCTAAGATAAAAAAAAAAAAATCAACCTTAACGTTGCACACTGTCCTAGAAGGAATGAATGGCATTCCTACGAGACAGATGAGGGTAAAAATTACGCATCTGTGCCTCTTAAGGAAAAGTGGGTGGCAGTGTGTCCTAAATATGGACTTTGGAGGATTCCTTAGTGTTGAATCAAATAAAAATGTGATAGTTTGGGGATGTTTTTGACATTTCTATTTGCCTACAGGCTTTTTTAATGCTGTCCCAAGTTCTCACGAAGATGTCTGAGAAATATCCTTAAAATGTGAAGCCTGGGGTTACATAGACGAATCTAGGTTTGATAAGGATTAAGAAAGCTCTGAGGCAGCTGGTCTGAAGCAGACTAGATTCTAGTACTAACATCTCCTACTTGTGAAAACTTCAACATGTCAATTCCTGCCTTGGGTCTGCTTTCTCAAAGGCAAATGGAGATAATATTTATAATATGGGTATCAGAAGAGCTGTATTTCATGACAGATATTTTTCCCCCTCAGTTAAGATTCTTGACAACCTTGCTTGTTAATACTGATTGTCTGCATCTCCTAGGAAAAGGAACTAGGGGACAAAGATTAGAAAGATGCATAACATGAAATTAACAATTACAATGGTTTGTATATGAACTTTGTGGGGTTTCCTGGATTTAATTTTAATTTTTTATTTTGTTTAGGTTTTATAAAATATTTTTACTTCTTTTTTAATCTCAGAATATTACATTCAGCTATCTGTTTCTGTGTCTCAGAGTGAGCTGAAAGAGAAGACAGATAGAAAATTATAGCTTTCCTTGTTGACTTAACTCTGAGCATTTTGCTAAGTTAAAGTATTTCTTATCAATTAGATTTGACTTCAAAAAACCCAAATATGTAGTTTCAAATAGAGATTAATTTCACTCTTATATAAAAGAAGCCTAAAGATAGAAAGTGACCAGCTCTAAAACTGCATCTATAAACAGGAACCTTATTCATTAGAATGGATTACCTAAAAGGTGGAGTACTAGCCCCATCTTCACTATCTAGTGGCTATGATATCAATGAGATGCCATTTTTCTGCCTGGGATCTATCTCCTTCATCCCTGAAAAAATTTTTTACTATATCATGGATAGTCAATATTCATCACAAGCTGTCCAAGGATCAAATCAATCTCATCATTCTTTGTTGCTGAACTCACACTCAGAATCATTCTCCACACAGGGTTCTAGGCACACAATGATAAATGCTGGCATCAAAATAGTTTATACTGTTGGTCACTTATTGCAGGCTGAGCTGTGTTCTTAGTAATTTACACAGATTGACTCATTTAATATTTTAGTAGAAACCTAACAAAGGAGCAATTATTTACCTTCAATTAGTTAAAAATGAGAAAATTGGCCAGGCACAGTGGCTGACACCTAGTTTCAAACACCTGAGCTCAAGCAATCCATCCTCGTTGGCCTCCTAAAGTTGTAGGATTATAGGCTGGAGCCACCTCACCTGGCCTAGCCAACTGATTTTCATCAAAGGTACAAGAACATCCAGTGGGGAGAGGGTGGTTTCTTCAATAAATGGTGCTGCAAAAACTGTATAATTGTATTCAGAAGAATGAAACTAGACTACTATCTCTCACTATATGCAAAAATCAACTTAAAAGGAATTAAAGACTTACATCTAAGAAGTGAAAGTATAAAACAACTAGAAAAGAATAGGAAAAACTCTTCAGAACATTAGTCTGGGCAATAGTTATATGGATTAGGCCTCAAAAACACAAACAGCTAAAGCAAGATTAGACAAATGGGATTATAGAAAAATAAATATTTCTGCACAGCAAAGAAAACAAACAAGGGTGAAGAGACAATTTGCAGAATGAAGGAAAATGTTTGCAAACTATTCATCTAACAAGGGGTTAAAACCTAGACTATATGAAGACCTCAAAAAACTGAACAACAAAAAATTTTAAAAATCTATTAAAAATAGACATATAATCTGAATAGACATTTCTTAAAAGATAAAAATGGTCAACAAGAATATGGAAAACATATTTTTCCTAAGTAATCACCAGGAAAATGTAAATCAAAACCACTGTGAGCTATCTCACTACCAGTGAATGACTATTATAAAAAACACAAAAAATTACAAATGCTCATGAGGACATGAGGCTATAGGAATTCTTTACATACTGTTGGTGGGACTGTAAATTAGTATAGCCATTGTGGAAAATATTATGGAGGTTTCTGTAAAAACTATAAATAGGAGCTCCATATGATCCAGAGCTCCCATTGCTGGGTATGTACTCAAAGGAAAGGAAATCGGTACATCAAAAAGACATCTGCACTCTATGTTTCTGTTGCATTACTCACAGTAGTCAAGATGTAATTGACCAAGGTCTCTATCAACAGATTAATGTGTAAAGAAAATGTAGTACATATAAAAAATGGAATAGTATTCAGCCATAAAAAGAATGGAATCTTGTCATTGGTATCAACATGGGTAAGTCCAGGAGACATAATATTAAATGAAATAAGCCAGGCATAGAAAGATTAATACCACATGTTCTCACCTGTATGTGGAAGCTAAAATAGTTTATCTCATAAAAATAAAAAGTAGAAAACTGGTTACTAGAAGCTGAGGAAGTTAAAGAGGAGGAGGGTATTGGGGGAGGTAGGTTGACAAGTACAGAATTGCAGCTATGTAGGAGGAACAAATGTTCTATATCACTATACACTTGACTATACATTTGACCCTTGAACAACATGAGTTTAACAGCATGGGTCTACTCACATGCATATTTTCTTCTGCTTTGCAATCCCAAGACAGGAAGACCAACCCCTCTTCTTCCTCCTCCTCAGTCTACTCAATGTGAAGATGACTACGATGAAAATCTTTATGACAGTCCACTTCCACTTAAGTAATAGTAAATAAATTTTCTCTTCCTTATAATTTCCTAAGAACATTTTCTTTTTTCTAGCTTATTTTATTGTAAATACATGTGTGTATATATGTACATATACACAAAATATAGTATACATATATATGTGTGTATGTGTACATATAATACAAAATATGTTAATAGACCATTTGTTAACCACAAGGCTTTCTGTCTACAATGGGCTATTTGTAGTTCAATTTGGGGAAAGTTGAAAGTTGTTTGTAAATTTTCGACTGTGTAGGGATTCAGTGCTTTAACCTCCATGTTTTCCAAGCATCAATTGTAATTAAAAACTTATTGTATATTTCCAAATAGCTAGAAGAAAAGATTATGAAAGTTTTTAAGATAAAGAAATGATACTTGCTCAAGGGGCTGGGTTTGCTACTTCCCTTCCTATGATCATTACACTTGTACACATGTATTGAAACATCACACCGTACCTCATAAATATGTATATTATTCTGCATCAATTAAAAATCCTAATTCAAGAGAGGGTAATAAAGTACAATTTTCAAGGTTAATAAGAAAATAAAGATACCACATGTAAATACTCTAGAACAAAGGTTGGCATGATCTTTCCTTTATGTTTTACTGTCACCCTTTTCTGAGATAGCTTTTAAAATCTCATCTTGGTATTGTTCCCTTAATTAAACATCACATACTGGATACTTGGTTAACATCACATCCTCTTCTATACAACTCCCAGTCTCACCTTGTGCTAATAAAATGCCATAGTTATAGTTACAACTCAATAAATGCTCGCTGAATTAGGACATGTACTCTTCCTAGAGTGACCTTGCTAGATCTTCAAAGCTTAAGGGGTACCTTCCCCAAACTAAGATGATGTAGGTAGCTCCAAATACTACAGAAGTCAAACCAAATTAAGCTTGCTGCTTAGACAAAACAAAACACAATCCACTAACATTTTAAAACATCACTATACACAATTACAAAGAAAGTTCAAAATAAAGTCACAGTATTTCTGTTTCCATAAATCTGTTAGATCAGGATATTCAGACAAAGTTTGCCACTGAAAACAACTAAAAACTGCTAATCAAATGTAAAGATGTCATTAATACGATAAGGAGAAAACAAAATAGTAAGTAATTATCTGGTTGTGTTTTTAAAAAAAGCAGGAATCCAAAGAGGTAGGAGCAACAAAGCCACTTTGCTTGATGGCTGTGGTTTATGCTGAGAAATTCAAACTTCAAACTTGGCACCTTACAGAGCCTGAAGGGCTCTCTACTTCCAACCTGCTCTTGGCACCTCTACTTAGATGCCCAAGAATATTTCGAATTCAATGCATGAAATTCCTCCCTATCCCCTGAAATATCTTCTCCTCTGTCAGTGTTCTGAGAAAGCTATTAGAAAATGTGGATGAGAGAAATGTGGTTGGTTTAGTTCAAATGCACTTCAGCAAAGAGAAAGCCTAGATTAAAGTATTTTTGAAGGTCACTGATAGACAAGACAAAACAGCACAGTTCTGCTCGTCAAAATGCAGTCATGGAAGTAGTAGCATCAGCCTCACCTGCAAGCGTGTCAGTAACACAAACTCTTGGTCTCCACCCCAGACTTGAAAAAGTATCTGAATTTCAAGAGGTCTCCCAGGGTCTGTGTAGATTGCAATAGAATAAGTCCTGCTAAGGAAGGCAAGGAAGGCTAGAGCACCACAAGATCGCAAGGTCCTTCTGTCTCTAGGGAGACTAGCAGATTAAATCTAGTGCAGGCTCAGGACTGGTGAAGTGAGCACACTCCAACTCCTGTACACCAAATTAGCAGATGAGAAGCAGGGCTTTCTTATCACACTCAGACATGTGCAAATTCTTAGAAGTATACTCATGACAAAAAATGTCACAGCTATCTAGTCACTAACTAAATATTAGTACACATTGTGCTATATATAATAAAGTCTCCCATTTCTTTATACCCCTCTCCATGCACACTCTGACTGATATTATAAGACCTGGAACGATTATAAATTGGTTTCATAGTAGTACTGAGTACATTGGATACTTTTTTTTCCATTCCTGAGATACTTTACTAAAAATAATGGGCTAATTCACAAAAAGCATTTAGAATAGTGACTATCATATAAACATTGCAAGAATGTGCCAAAAAAAAAAGACCTGGAGATACAAATTAGATAAAAATTTATGACAAACATTTATATTTGAGTGGATATTTGTGATAGAAAATTTAGATAGAAAGCTGAGAAACTCCACCATTAAGCTTACCACATTGTTGCTAAAACAGCATGAATTTACTATGATTTACTAGCTTCAAACAAAATGAACAAACCTAGAGGCCTCACATTATCAAAGTTCAAACCATACTGCAAAGTTATAGCAACAGAAGCATCATAGTACTAGTACAAAAATAGAGACATAGACCAATGGAATAGAACAGAGAACCCAGATATAAAAACTATCTACGTACAGCCAAGTGATCTTTGACAAAACAGACAAGAATGTATACTGTGGAAAAGAAATCCCATTAAATAAATGGTGCTGGGAAAGTGGGATAGCCAAGTATAGAAGAATGAAATAGCACCCCTATCTCTCAACACTCACAAAAATTAATTAAAGATAACTAAAAGACTTCAACTTAAGGTATGAAACCACAAACATTCTAAAGGAAAATGTCAGAAAAACCCTTCTAGATACTGGTGTAGAAAAAGAATTTATGACTAAGATCCAATGGCAATTATGACAACAATAAAAATTAATTAGCTGGATTTTATTAAATTAAAACTTCTGCACAGCTAAGGAAACAACTAATAGAGCAAATAGACAATAGGAGAAAATATTTGCAAGCTACATATCTGATAAAATGCTAACATCCAAAATTTACAAAGAACTCAAGCAAATCAGAAAAAAATAAAAACCCTACTAAAAAGTGGGCAAAAGACATGAACAGAAGCTTCTCCAAAGAAGAAAGACCAATGGTGAATATACATATAAATACATGCCCAAATTCACTAATCATCAGGAAATACAAATTTAAACCACAATGAGATAACAAGTTAATACTGTTAGAATGGCTTTTATTAAAAAGTCCAAAAACAAAAGATGCTGCCATAGGTGCAGAGAGAAAGGAACACATACACTATTGGTGGGACTGCAAGTTAGTACATCCTCTATGGAAAACAGTACAGAGATTCCTCAAAGAATTAAAAGTAGACCTGTCATTCCATACAGCAATCCTACTATTGAGTATTTACCCAAAGGAAAAGAAAACCTTTCATCAAAAAACAATAACAAAAACCTGTACTCAAATGCTTATTGAAGAACAATTCACAATGCTTATTGCAAAGATGTGGAATCAACCCAAGTGCCCATCAATTCATGAGTGAATTAATAAAATGTGGTATACTTATACCATGAACTACTCCTCAAGCATAAAAAAGAGGAATTAACACTTTTTGCAAAAATCTGGATGTAACTGGAGAGCATTCTCTTAAGTATCGCAACGGTGGAAAAATAAACACCACATGTACTCACTGTTAAACTAGAACTAACATATGAGCACATATGTGCATAAAGAAAAGTAAAATTCAGTGGAAATAAGCCAGGGGGAGGGGAGGAAGAGGCAAAAAACAAAAACCTACCTAATGGGAAGAATGAACACTCTTTGGATGATGGACACACCCATATAGCCGACTCAATCAAAAAAGTGATCCATAGCAGAGTTGGGAAATGTAAGTGTGCTGGGCTCATAAACGTGATCCATGTTACCTAAAATATTTGTTATTTGTATCCTCCTTAATATTTTGAGATAAAAAAGTGTGATAAAATATATATAACCTAGAGTAATTGGTGGGTCCACACTTATGGTGCACCTTAGAAGGGTACAGGTGGAACTTACTAAATGTAGAATATAAATGTCTGTACACAATAACTAAGAAAATGCCATGACAGCTATGTCAACCAGTTCGATGAAAATATTTCAAACTGTATATAAAATCAGCACATTGTTCCCCATGATTGCATTTATGTATACAACCATGATTTAATAAAAAAATAAATAAATAAAAAGAAAAAAAAGAAAAATCAGAGGTAAGTTCAAATCACATGTAAGTCATTCACAGTGTCATATTGGCTGTTATTGTACCTTTTGGTGGCTCAGACTTCTGAAAATATAGGAAGAAAAGAGAAAAATATTTGAAGAGCACACCTTTGACATTAGAATTTAAAGTATGCGTCTCTCAATTTTCTTTGTATTTTAGGATTTATATATTTTTCGTTCTATTTTGTATTGAAATTTTCAATTTAATTTTTACTTTAATTGAAATTTTCAAAAGAATATTCTGTTCGTTCTTTGTGTGTTTCATTTTGAAATAATTGTAGGTTACATGTACAGTTTTAAGGAATCCCATGTACAATTGACTTAATTTCCTGCTTTGGTAATATTTTGTGAAATATGTTTATATTATATAATTATAACATAGTAACATAGCACAACCACATACTGATATTGATGTAATCCATCAATGTTATACATACATCCCCAGTTTTAGTAGGACCATGAGCACATGTATGTGTATATGTGTCCAATCCTATGCAATTTTATCACTTGATTATTTTATATATTCACCACCACAGTCAAGATACTGAACAGTTATGGCACCACAAATATTGTTCATGTCTGATCCCATGGACCTATCTCCTGGCATAAAATAATCTTCCATCAGTTTTAAATTTTGTCATTTCAAAATGTTATATGAATAAAATTTTCAGGTATGTAACCTTTTGGGATTGTTTTTCTCACTCAGCATAATTCCCGAGTATTCATTCACATTATTATATCTCAATAGTCTCAATATTAGTCCACACCATAGATGTGCACCACTTTGGTTAACCAGTCACCTGAAGATGTACAGCGGGGCTGATTCCAGTTTAGCTCCTTATAGGTTTTTGTGTGAACATACATCTTTATTTCTCTAGCAAGTATCTCAGAATACAATGGGTAATATAATTTTATATTTATTTTTAAAAGAAGCTGGACATTTTTTTGCAGAATTCATACATGTGCATTTCCACCAGTAATGAGTGAGGGACCCAGTCTTCCCACATCCTTCCAGCATCTGACGTTTTAACCATAATTTTTCACCTTTCTGAGAGGTGTGCAGTTGTATCACATTCTGGTTTTAGTTTTCATTAACCTAATGGCTAATAACATCATAAATTATGCGTGTGCTTATTTGCCATTGCTGTGTATTCTTTGGTGAAATGTCTCTTTATGTCTTTTGCCCATTTTCTAGCTGATCTGTTTGGACGCTGCTGAATTTTTCGAAGTTCTCTATGTATTCTATAGACTAATCCACTGTCAGATATGTGGTTTGCAAATATGTTTTTACAGTTTGTAAACTGTCTTTCCATCTTTTCACATGGGATTTCAAAAAGAAAAAGGTTTTATGATGTCCAAATTATCAATTTATTATTATTATTATGGATTATGCTTTTAGTATCATCTAAGAACTCTTTTCTAGTTCTAAATCTAAAGGATTTCCTCAGATGCATTTTCTAAAAGTTCAATAGTGTCACATTTTATAATACATTAAGTCCACACCCTATTTTAAGTTAATTTTTATATATGATATGAGACTTAGCTGAAGGAGAATATTTTTCCTATGATGCCAATTTCCCAAACACCATTTATTGTAAAAGCTATGCTTCCTCTATTGAATTTTTTTTCTGCCTTCATCAAAATCAGTTCATCAATATGAGTTCCTTTTGTGAGGACCATATGTCTAATTCTAACGTCTGGTATTTTTTTAATCTTTTTCAGTTTTTGTGTAAGGATATTCATTTGTTGCAGCACAGTTTATTAAAAGTACTACTATCCCCCCTTGTTCTTTTGCCACATATTAAGTGGCTCTACTTGTCTCGTTCTATTTTGGGGCTCTGCACTCTTGGCCACTGATGTATTTGTCTTGAGTATCGCCACTACGGCACTGTCTCCACTACTGCAGCTACAAAGTAAGATAATGCCAAGCAAAGGGACTCCTCCTACTTCATTCTGCTTTCTCCAGATTGTGTTAGCTCTTAGGGCTAACTACCTTGCTTGGATTTTGATAGAAAGTCAACTGGAGGAGAGGTGAAGCCTTTACTAGGTTGAGTCTTCTAATCTCCAAACATGATATGTGTCTTCCAGGGGTGGGGAACCTGCAGCTTTTGGGCCACAAGTATATGACCTTTTGAATCCTTAAGTGTGGCCTTTTGACCAAATCCAAATTTTACATAAATCCCTTTATTTTTATTCTGTATTTATTTATTGGTTGGTTTATTGGAGACAGAGTGTCACTTTATCACCCTGGATAGGGTGTCGTGGTGTCATAGCTCACAGAAACCTCAAACTTTTCCTCTTGAGTGGTCCTCTTGCCTAAGTCTCCCAAGTAGCTGGGACTACAGGCACCCCCTGAAATATATAGCTAGCTTCTCTATTTTTTATTAGAGATGGGGTCTTGTTCTTGCTCCAGCTGGTCGCTATCTGCCTTGACCTCCCAAAGTGTTAAGATTACAGGTGAGAGCCACCACAACTGTCAAAATAGTCTTAATAGTTGACTGGAGTGGAAAAAAAATTTTTAGTTGGAGTGCTTTTTCCAAAAACTACAATCCTTTCTTCTCATTAAAGACTACTATCTCAGTGCCACATTAGTCATATGTGGTTAGGAGTGTCAGGGCAGGGGAAAAGCTGAGCCATCTGTCCTAATTAATGTCTAAGATGCCATTTTTCTCTTAAAACATGGGAAATACATCATGTTGTACACATTAATTATAAAGTAACTTAAAAGAAGAATTTCTAATAGATGTCTGTAACAGGTTTTTGATGATGACCTTAAAAACCTTGTATCATAATCCCAACAACTGTTTAATCTTGGTCTGGGTATCATTTGATTGTCTTTTCTCATCAAGTTGTGGTTTTCTTGGCTCTTACTAATATTTGTTGTATCTTATTTTGCCTATTAAGTGAGGAGATTGTTGGCCTTATTTAGAGTGTCTGTTTTAGCAGATAGTTACCTGGGGTAGATTTAACACACAAGTCTGGCCTGCTTGGTGGACTATGGTCTTAGGGGAAATTAAGTCATCTGAGCCTCTCTGTGTAATTTTGGTCTCCATGTTTTATTTGGTGGTGTTGGGGCTCCCACTCTTCCCTATTTTGCCACCTGGGGCAGAAAGGTTATCTCAGACCTGGCTACTAGGGGCAGGAATGGTGGACTCCAACTATGTCACCACCCCCATGCCATGTCTAGGCTGTGTGGAGGGTCTTGGGCCATGAGGACAAAGAGGATTCCTGGCTGGGCTGCTGCCTGTGACTAGGGACATTTTCCTATTCTGCAGGAGGGCGCTCTCCCTGGCCTTAGGGTTCCCCATTAGTCCCCCTGAGGTTAGGGGAACTGATGAGGACTTCCCAGTGATCTCAGAGGGTCTCCATTCAATCCAGGAGAAGGAGAAACCCACCAGGACCACTTTCTGTTGCTAGGGCCTGAGCTGGCAAGGTGGGGTCTGGGCGGCTGCCTTCTGTTAGGTAAGGTTACACCCAAGACCCCTGATCTTGTGCTTTTCCCCAAGTCCTGGGGTCCCAAACAGTTCTCCATCTTCTTCCCTCTCTCCACAGTACCCCTGTGGTGTATAGTTGTATTTGGCAGGGAAAAGATGCTGTCCATTTACACTAAACTTTAAAAGGATAAAATGCTTCAAACTAAATATAGGAGAATGATGAGGGCTCTATGACAGACTTGTGGTTGCTCTCAGAGAAAGGAGCAGATGTGTGGACCCACGGTGCTCACACACTCTGCAAAAGAGATGCTGGCCTCTGCTGACTGCAGAACCAGCCTCTTCCACAGGATAGTCAAGTGGGTGGGATTTCAGTGCCCCAAGGTAGGAGACCATGAACTGATGAGACCTCACCATGTCTCCCTGGTCCTACTGCTTTACAGTTGGCCAGCAGGTGAGTCTCATGAAGTGGGCAGCAGACAGCTGCTCTTCCTGCTAGCCAAGCCTCAGGCATCTGGTTCAGGCGAGCACACTTTCAGATAAATTTAACAAGAAATATTTATGATCAGTAGGCAGAAAACTTTCAAAGATGATTGAGCAACGCAAAGACAGACTGAGTAATTAAAAAGGCATGTAAGTTTTTTAATGAGAAAATTTAATCATAAAAAAGTAAAATTCCTCTCTAATAATATAATGTGGTATTGACCGCAGTAATAACAGAAGATTTTAAGTAGATAATTCAAAATTCATTTGAAAATATAAGAAATATTGTTGACTACAAAATATTTAAAAGAGAAAGCATTGGAAGATACAAAATAGCAAAACATAATTGCAATACAATAATTTGGTTCTCCACATAAATAGAGAAATCAGTGAAAGCAAATGCAGAGTCTAGAAATAGACCAAATTAATATAAAAATTATATATCATGGATATTATATTTTAAATCAAATGGAAAAAGTGAATTATTAGTTTCTGGTGATGGGGCATATATTAGCTTCATGGAAGAAAAGTCAGGTTGGATCCTTACAACACTCCTTAAACCAAATTAAATTTCAGTCAAATTGACTATAACCCAAAGAACACAATAATCTATAAAACAAGGAAAAAAGTAAACATGGGTGATCTTTTAATTCTGTTTTTTTTTTTTTTTTTTTTTTTTGCAGTTTTTTGCCCAGGGCTGGATTTGAACCCACCACCTCCAGTACATGGGGCTGGTACCCTACTCCTTTGAGTCACAGACACTGCCCTGGTTGATCCTTATAAATTTAATGTGAATTTCAAATTTTTTCCCCTAATGTTCAGTTCTCTGCAATAAAATGCACACTGCCACATTTTCTGCCAACATGGAAGAAATAAGAGAGAGAAAGTGTGTATGTTTTTGTGTGGATGTGTTGTTACAAATGTTGAAAGGGCAGAGATAAAGAAAACTACAGAAAAATGGGCAAAGTGCATTAAACAGTCAATTCACAAAAAAAGGAAAGCCTGAGTAACACTAAAAGTTTTACTGGATGACATAACCTTGCCCATAACTAACAATTGAAGCAAGGAAAAAATACCATGGTTCTTGTCTCACACTGTAGATACCAGCATATTTGGTAATACAATTTGCTTTTAATGGAAAATAAGAACTTCAGATATAAACATTAAGTCTGTGAGAATCCATTATATAAATGTTCGATCTGAGAGAGAGCCCAGTATACAGATGTTCAGTCTAAAAACCTGCTATTGAGGCTTTTAAGAGAGTCCTCTACATAACTGCTCAGTCTGTGGGAGAGTCCACTACGTGAACGTTCAGTCTGTCAGAGAGTCCACTACATAAATGTTCAGTCTGTGACAGAGTCCACTACGCGAACGCTCAGTCTGTGACAGAGTCCACTACGCGAACGCTCAGTCTGTGACAGAGTCCACTACGCGAACACTCAGTCTGTGACAGAGTCCACTCCATAGACGTTCAGTCTGTGAGAGAGCCCACTATATAAATGTTCCATCTATGAGAGTTCACTCCTTAGATGTTCAGTCTGTGACGCAGTCCACTATGTAGATGTTCAGTCTGTGAGAGAGGCCACTATATAAAAGATCAGTCTGTGAGAGAGTCCACTCCATAGACGTTCAGTCTGTGAGAGAGTCCACTCCATAGACGTTCAGTCTGTGACACAGTCCACTGCGTAGATGTTCAGACTGTGACACAGTCCACTGCGTAGATGTTCAGACTGTGAGAGTCCACTAGATAATTGTTCAGTCTGTAAGAGAGTCAACTACATAGATTTTCAGTCTGTGAGAGAGGCCCCTATATAAAAGATTAGTTTGTGAGAGAGTCCACTCCATAGACGTTCAGTCTATGAGAGAGTCCACTCCATAGACGTTCAGTCTGTGGGAGAGTCCACTCCATAGACGTTCAGTCTGTGGGAGAGGCCACTATACACCTTTTTGTTCTCAATTTTGCAACATTGGCACTTTTGTCACACATTGAATTCTAACCACATGTAAAATAAACTTACATCCCCTTCACCCAAGACTCCATTCTTGAGAACTTAAGTTGGGTATGTACACTAATATTCTCACACAAGTGTCATAGGGGAATTCAGTGTGGTGAGAAATGATTGGAAAACATCCAAACTATCCAGCAGTTGGTTATAAATAGTGGTTAAATAACTTAGAGTTCACTGAAACTATGAAACGCAATATAGTCATTACAATGTTCTCCAAGTGATGACAGGAAAGATGTGTTAAAGATAATAAGCCAAAGAAGCTCAACGGAAAAACCATGTAGACCTCATGCTCCCACTCATGTTAAAATGAGAAGTGGAGTGGCATTTCAGTCACGTAAATGTTTGTGTAGTCTTGTTGGCCAGGGCACAAAGAAAGAGGCAGGGTGATGGTCGGGAAAAGAGTGCCCAGAGTGGAGAGAGGAAAGAAGAAATCTTTGTCCCATCATCTTATTTTATAGCACTTACCTTTCTACTTTACAATGACATTTTTATTCAAAATAATGTTTTAAAACAGTCTTTTGCAGGTAAAATATGAAACTTCAGTGAGAAAATGAAAGAAACAGATGCACAAAACAGATTCTTTCCCCACGTTTATTTATCTTAAGTGAGACTCAATGAGTGGCTGTGAGAGTTTCCTTGGGGACCCCAGCAGTTGTCAGTGTAATTTGATAACTAAACCATTCAGAAATAAAAACAATCTTTATGTTAGCCAGATTTCACCTTCTGTGTGCATCTGGGTTTTTTTTCTCCCCATTATTTAAAATTGACAATAGTCTTGACCAGAAGAAAGGCCCTTTTATTTTAAAAAAAAAAAAAATTTCTTGTCTTATAGTCATTGAGTTGCCAAAATTGCTATAAAACCTATTTGCAATTGTTTCTCTATTGAGGCTTTAAAATTTTCTAATTCCAGCCCAAATTTCAAACTCAGTTTCAGAAATAAAACAGGTGCTGCTATGAACACCACAGTGGTAACAATTGCGAAGTGAAAAGGAGCCCAACAGCAACTTCCTTGTTTCTCTCCTGAACTAGCAGTTCCATGGAGGATTCGTGACAGTCTCCTGGAATGTGGGTTTGTGAACCTGCTCCTGCTGGCCCCACAGACCCCAGGTTTTCAGCCCTGATCACTGAAGCCAAGGAAGCCCCTATTAATTAGGGTCAGGAACATTTATTTACAGCAAACTGTGTAAATATGCAAGAGTAGAAACAGATCGTTCCTTATATCAGGTAATTAACTCCCACAGCATGTTATTTTTAGATTGCAAACCCTGAGGGCCTTGACTGCAACTGATTCCATGTTCACCAAAACTACAGGTGTATTGCTAGCTATAATGAATCCATTTTTAGCACAAAATGATTAAAAATAACACTGTAGAACCTGCCAGTTTCGTTAAGCAGAGACAGGCAAGGGGAGTGACTGTTCATCCTCAGCCAGACCAAAATGGGCTCAGGGTTCACAAAGCACACAGGTACTGAACAAGTAACCATTCATTTACCTTAACAATCTTCTGATTTTATTTTCTTTCATTTGGTTTTTGTGCTCATTCATTTTATTTTGCTGCTTTTCTTTTGTGTTTGGAGAAAAGGCACAGAACTCTCTGATGTCCTTACCTGGTAGAATACAATCCACTAAGAAAAAAGACGAATGTGCGTTCAGGATGTGATGATGGGCTGTGATCAGTCCCTCCTTGGCTTCTTTGGTCAGCGAGGCTTCGCCAGGCCTGTGAATGGTGCCTGAGGGGGTCAGCTGTGCACTCCTGCTCAGGGAGGAGAAGCCTGAGTAATGATAGCCTGGCTCACGTCCCACTGGGTGGAGAGAGGCTCTGTAGATTAAATCAGCACTTTGCACCACTCCCTGAAGCGAATGGGGCCGTTTCCAAAGACAGTTTGGGGTTGAAGTGTGCTGACTACGTGTCCCAACTGAGCCATCTCAGTGACACTAACGCCTGGCGTCTGGACGTCTGAGCGATATCTATTCTTAACCAGGTATTCTTGAAAACCAAAGCCTCCACTTAATCTCTTATAAAGAAGAGAACTATAGCCCCCATGATACATGGTAGCTATTCAGTAAATACCAGTCTTTTCCTTTTGTGGAGGTTATAAAACTTTAGTAACTGAGGTTAAGTACAGGAATTGACACGCAGCCCTGGCAGGGCAGTGGTCTTCCTCTGATCAGTAGCACTTCAGGATCTAGTGGCTGAATAATGATCAGATCTGCTTCATCCTCTTATGGATGAAGGGTGGGCCCTTCTCTGTGAAGAGAAAGGGTAATTTGGAAGCCCTCTCCAGTCCCACAGTTGGAAGCTACTACAGACCCAGTGTGAGCAGGGTCAGAAGCAAACATGTCAACACTATCTAAAGAGATGGGCTCAGATGCCCACACCTTGCTCACTCTTGAACTGTCACCTGTGATGCCATCAGTTGGAGGACTTTGGGGGACAGAGGTACAAAGATGGCACATTGGAATAAAGCTGACCTAAAGTTTCAAACAACATATATAGATTTTGTTAAAGTGGAATCCTACGAAATGGGGATCCTGTGCAGTGTGGAGCCTTGGGCGGGCAGTGGGCATGCCCCTCGGCCCAGGTGCCACAGTAAGAAGTGCCCTGTCTCCAGAAACATAAAGACAATCATAAAACTCAGTAAAAGTCTGGTCTTCATTACCGTAGTTTACCAGAGATTCTAAAGAGCACCAGTGACAAAATGTTTCTTCCATCCAAAAATACGCTGTTGGCTTTTGACCTAAATAACTGCTCCTAGCTACGTAGCTGGCAGGTTCAGCCACATGTGCTCATTACTAGAGTATTTATAAAGGATAAAAAGATAAAAATTCTAAGGGTTAGAAAGTTTTTGGATTTGATTCAAGTGTAGCGTGTGCATCCAATTCCTGGGGTACAACACATTCCCAAGTTTTAAGTAGATGCTCTAATCAGCTCTGCTGACGCAGTGGTTGTGAAGGCAGAAAAACAATCCACCAGCCTTTCTCTGACCATGTCTTTCCAGAGTGTAGCCTTGGAATTGCGATCTCTTTGTTTAGGAAAAAAAAATGAGTTCCTATGGTAAATATTTTACTGACTTTGAAGAATGAATTTTAAAATATTTATGGTTTTTAAAACTTATTTTATCATTAATGAATGAATCAAGAAAATTATAATTATTTCTGATTAGTCCATGCATATTAGTGAAAATAATTTGGTGATCTATATTCAGTAATGGACAAAGAAATGTTAAAAAATAATCATCTTTGGTTATCCAGTGTGTAAAGTACAGCACTGGCTCTAAGGCAGAAAATATACTTAAAGATTTTTATAATGAGACAAAGGAACAGAATAGGAAAATAAATTTCTTCAAATAGCAAAATAGTTTACAGAGGATTCAAATCTTGGTGGCCTGATGCCACAAGAAGTTCTTTTTGCTACTCAGAGATAAGTTCTTTAAAAAAGAAAAGCCAAGTGAAAATAAACTCAGTAATTTTGATAGTTTTTGATAGTTTAATTTTGATAGTAAGTTTAAGAGTAATTTTCAAATCCAGCACTAGATTTGAAGCCTGAGCTCACACCCCAGCTCTGCTATTTTTACTGCATGACCTGAAGCGAGTTGATTAGACTCTCAAAGCCTCAATTTTCTAAATTATAAAATAGGTATTATTTAAAGTGACTCTCCCATGGGTGGTTGTTAGGTTATCGCTGTCACTTAGAAGGGTGGATGAGAACTGTCCCCTATTTCGTTCCTTGTCTAGCGCTGAGTCCAACTGGTATCTGTCACGTAAGCACTGTCAAAGCCTTTTGCTGGCAACCACAGCAAAACAGGCAAACTGTAGAAAGACAAAGACTGGAAAATTCCTGTTTCACATTCTCATGTTGCAATTTTAACCTTATTTTTTTATTCAAACAGAAATAGCTGAATATAAATGATTTTAATGTCCCAGTTAAGAAACTTATAAAAGATGGCTTTTCCATGTTCATGTTCATACAAGCCAAAATGTCACTGCAGAAATAATTAGAGTTTTATTTTGCTGCTCTAATAACATTCAAACATTTAATCCTGTGGTGCCTTGCACGCACACAGAAAGGAGATTACAGAAAGGAACAGAGGAGGTTAGGATTTAGAAGAGATTTTTGCTACATCATGGTTTCAGTTCATTAGCAAAGACTATGAAAGGGGACCCTCCTAAGTTAGGCGTTTGCATGGATGGATGTTAAATGTCCAGGGCAGCAACATGGAGTTCTTTCCTCAGATGTTGGAACTGTAAGGAAGCAGGCACCAGGAAGCCTGGAGTGCAAAGGCACCCACGTACCCAAACAAAGAGTAAACACACCCAAACGGGTTCATATGCTAAAAATGCTTCTTATGAGTCAGGAGATGGGACACATGTCTTTTCTAGACATGGGATCTCACTATGTGGGCTAGGCTGGACTTGAACTCCTGTGTTCAGGAGATCTTCCCACCTCAGCCTCCTGAGTACGTGGAACTACAGGCGCATGCCACCATGTTCCTGTCATTTGCCCCCAAAATAATGGAACTGAGGTCATTATGTTAAATAAGTCACGCACAGAAAGAGATAAACCACCCGTTCTCACTCATATGTGGGATGTGGAGAAAAGGGAACACTTCTACACTCTGGTGGGAATGCACACTAATACGTTCCTTTTGGAAGGATGTTTGGAGAGTACTTAGAGATCTAAAAATAGACCTGCCATTCGATCCTATAATTCCTTTACTAGGTATATATCTAGAAGACCAAAAATCACAAAGACATCTGTACCAGAATGTTTATTGCAGCCCAATTCATAATTGCTAAGTCATGGAAGAAGCCCAAGGGCCCATCAACCCACGAATGGATTAATAAATTGTGGTACATGTATACCATGGAATACTATGCAGCCTTAAAGAAAGATGGAGACTTTACCTCTTTCATGTTTACATGGATGGAGCTGGAACATATTCTTCTTAGCAAAGTATCTTGAGAATGGAAAAAAAAGTATCCAATGTACTCAGCCCTACTATGAAGCTAATTTATAGCTTTCATATGAAGGCTATAACCCAATTATAGCATAAGAATATGGGGAAAGGGACAAGGGAGGAGAGGGGAGGGGGGAGGATGGGTGGAGGGAGGGTAACTGGTGGGGCCACACCTATGGTGCATCTTAGAAGGGTACAGGGGCAACTTACTAAATATAGAATATAAATGTCTTCATACAATAACTAAGAAATTGCCATGAAGGCTATGTTAAACAGTTTGATGAAAATGTTTCAGATTGTATATGAAACCAGCACATTGTACCCCTTGATTGCACTAATGTACCCAGCTATGATTCAATAAAAACATTTAAAAAAAAGAAAACTGAAAAATGCCTTTTTGCACTTTGTTGTTGCTTTTAAGGCTCAGGCTACACCTAAGAAAAGGAAAGCAAGGTTGGAATAGTGACATACAACCTTACCAAAAAACCCTACTAGCTCCACTTATTTGCTGCATTCCTGAAGCCTCTTAACCTTCCAGGCATCTTGCAAGCAGTCAAGGCTGCGTTAGTTTCCTTAGCTATAAACGAAGGAGACACTAGATTATTTCCAAAGTGACTTTTCCAGTTCTGAGTTTCTACATTAAGTAATATTTGAACTTCAAGTTCAGGCAGTCATTAATGTGACCAGAATTATCCCCACTTCTTACAAAATGCCCACATATGTATTTCTGTGTGTGTTCATACATGCACATACACACACATGCACACACCCCTACTTTGATTTCCCCATTTTTTAATTTTTCAAATTAACTGTTATTGAACATAAAATAATCAGTGAAAGAGAAAATGAGGGTACCAAATACAAAATTTCTCCTTCTGGAGTCAGGAAAGCCTCTGCTTCCCCAGATTTGCTCCAAGACATGAGGTAACTAAGAAGTTCCTGCAAGGCAGCTCATCCCAAGGTAAAGGTGAGCCACCAAATCTCAGCTTTCTGAACCACAGTGAGGTGATGCCCAGTGGCCCTCTGGTGGAAAAACAGTGTCATTATAGCCTTCTCACCAGTAAGTCTAATTCTTAACACATGGAAACCTTCAGTGGCTCTTCTCTCCAGGAGTAACCTGAAACCCTCACCAAGGGCCAACCTGTCAGGGACAGTCTGGGTCTTTGCCTTGGAAATGGTGTTTTTGTCATGTTGAGGAATGTTACCCTTGCGGATTTTAGATTCGAGACTAGGAAAAACTAGGCTGGATTTCAAACAGGGTAACGTCAAATGGCCTATATGTTTACTAGTATTTTGAGCACTCCTGGCAGAAGACAACATCTTCCACATAATTCACAATGAAGTTGTGAAGAAAACGTCTTCCACATAAATTCCACATAATTCACAATGAAGTTAATCAAAATGAAGTTTCTGCCCAGCTCCTTCCTCTGTCCTTCCAGCTCCATGGTAGCAGGGTCCTGCTGTCACTAATATGTGGTTGTTTCACCAGTCCATTTGGCTTCTCGGCCCTGTGTAACCAATGCCTGGTTTAAGGTCCCTGCTTGAAATGCCTAGAATGATTTTGCTGTACTTGGCAATAAGGACATAGCAGTGAGCAAGACAGACACGGTTCCAGATCTCATTGTACTCATAGTGAATCCCTGAAAAATGAGCATTGAATAAACAATAATTTGCAGTTCTCAAAAGATAACTACATGAAAACATATAGCAGAGGGACTTAACTTAGAACAAGAGTAAATTTTGTAGTTCCCTGGGTGACACTAGAAGCCAAACACTCAAGGTAAGTAGGTCTTTATACAGAGAAAGCACCACAAGCAATGGCTAAAGCACAGCAAATTCTGATGCTATCTATCCTCCCCTTGGATCCAGCAAGGAAGAAAGGAAGAGACCCTAACCAAAGGAGGAAGTTAAAGGCTTCAGGAAGGATTCACAGCACAGTGACAGAGTAGAAAGGATGGAGTTATTCTGACAGCATGGCCCTGCCCAGTCCAGACAGGGGAGAAACCATAATCTTGGACGAACATGTCATCACCTGTCAACCCCCAAACTAAGGGCACTGGGCAATGTGCAGGCCAAGCCTGACTCAGAGACAATGATTTCCCAAAGATTTAAGCTCTAATGTTGCAATATTTCCTAAGTCTCCACCCACCCAGAATCATGTTATGAAGAATGAAGATGGGAGAGCCAGCCTGCTACTCTACTTTTTGTCCCTGTTTTCTATTCTTGTCTTTATGAGCTCAGCACATCCTTATCTTCTCTATCTACCTCCCAATGCTGATGAATACCAGATTTACTCAACACTTTAACTCCCCATGATAAATCATAAAACCTCTAAATGTATATATCAAATGGGTTAGGAATTCTTTCTTCACCTTTGATACTTAGGTCACTATTGACTATTGGTCCAAAGTGTGTTTTTTGACCAGAGGACTTCCAATTCCATACTATAAAGGAAAGCCATTACTCAAATATGGCCATTCCAGGCCACCCTGCCTTGCAGAGTTCCCTGCTAGGGAATAGAGGAGAGAGCAAACTTTGAGCTTTGAGAGTCTTCTCCCCCTTTCAAGTTCACTGCCTATTCTAGATTAGTATTAGACCTTAGTATATCTAATAACATTATAACTCAACACACCACCCCCTATAGTGCTCTGGTCTTTCCTTTGAACTCCAGTTACACTTACTCTGCACTGTCAAACTCATGACTCAGGAAGTCATCATGGTTCAGTTGGGGCAACTGAGGCAGGCCAAGAAAAGGAGGTACCACTAGGACCTGAAACAGCCCTTCTCTATCTGAGTTTCATGAGAAAACTAAGCCCTACTGTCCAAAAGCCTCTATTTTATATAACTTATATTGCTCCTACTTCTAAAAGGGTATTAGCTATGCAATATCCTTAGGAGTATTGAGAAAATAGTCCCTCAAATGACATTCTGTACACCTAAACTCATTCCTGGACACCCTATTGAGAAAGAGTGGACTAACAGTAGAAGTTGGTTCCTGTAGTACTTTTGTCACTCTCTTAAATCTGTCTAGTTCCAAGGATCATACACAAATAATTACACTCACACAAGCATTAGCACAAGCGGGGAGGAAACATTTATTATAAGGATTCGGGTATGAAACCCAGTGAGAGCATGTGGAAAAGCTGTTAGACAACCGAACAAACCCCAAGAAGTTCACACCCAGGTCTCCTGCCTGACTTTTCTCTTCCTTCATCATGTGTGAGACTCAGCAGATGCTTATCAATTTAACAAGGTATGTCTGACCCATTCAACTAATCACACCCATTCAATTTTAACAGAAGACAACTAAAGAAATTAAAACTGGACAGAGAAAGATGGCAGACCAGAAGGATTGTTCAGCTGAGCTCTCCTAGAATGACTAGGAAAAAAGAGAAAACCCAGCCATACCTGGCATAGGAACCTTACCCACAGTCATAGCTCAGGGAGCCCAGCAAGGAGCTAGTGAGCTGGACACAGCATATGATCCAGAGCAGTGGAAATCTGATTAATTAAGCAAGGGATTGTGACCAGCTGGAATTGGCTGGCCCCCCACGGAGGTCTGGGATAGAAGGAAGCCTTTCCAGAGTTTTCAGTTGTTGGGAGAAGCTGTGAATTGAGTGGAAAGCTTGGAAGAATGGGTGAGGCTTTGAACAGTATACAGCAACCAGATTTCAATGCCAGTTGGAGTGGATTTGCCATAGGTTAAGTGGCTGGAGAGGCCCATAATGAGAAGGTGTCGGTGGCCAGGAGGCTGCCACTGTGGATCATGAGAAGGTCTTAGCTGGGACCTAAAGCAGGGCCATCTTAATTCTGTCTGCTGGGAGCAGAATTCCACTCTTGGGACAGGCTGAGGGACACCTGCACCCAACAGAATCTGGAGTCAGGGAGCACTGTGAGACCTGCCCCTGAAGGATTCTTGTGAACTTTAAGATTCCCAACCTGGCAGAGTCTGAATGCTGAGGAAACAAATCACCTAAGGCAAGTAAGTTTGGAATAAGGACCATAGAGGTTACTGGCTGTGCTGTCTCCTAAAAAACTACAGCGCCACCTGGTGTCCCAGTGACATATTGCAGCATGTTGTCATCAAGAGCAAGGACTTGTTTATTTGGCCATGAGGAAGAGTTTGGCTTTGCTCAAGATGAGGCTATTTCAAAACCTAAGCTCTGATACAAGCTCTAAATTTGAAGCAAAGGAGGCAGTGAGAAGGGAAAAGGAGGACAAGAAGGTGAACAAGAAGAAAGAACACATGAAGAGGAATCAACAGAAAAATTCAGGCAATGTGAAAAAGCAAAATAGGGAACTCCCCCAAGGGACCATGAGGCAGCTACTGCAGAAGACTCTGCCTACAAATAATTAATGAACTTGACAGAAAGGGAATTTAAAATACAGACAATAAAGACAATAAAAGGAATGGAAGAGAAAATAGAAAGACATAACAAAAAGTCAGATGAGAGATATGCAGAATATAGAAGGGATACAGTGGATCTTAAGGAAATGAAGGAGACAATCAGGGAATGTAAAGATGCAGTAGGAAGTATCACAAATAGGTTGGACTACAGAGAAGAAAGAACCTCAGAGCTAGAGGATAAAGTTTTCAAGTTAACCTAGATAGTTAAAGAGGCAGAAAAGAAGAGAGAGAAAGAAGAACAGGCACTTGGAGAACTACAAGACCCCATGAAGCATTCAAACATACAAATGATATGGATTCCTGAAGGAGCAGAAGATTGTCCCAAAGGAATGGAAGTACTACTAGAGACTATCTTAAATGAAAACTCCCAAGTTTACAGATGGATATCAAACCCAAGGTCATCTCAACTCAAAAAGAACCTCTCCAAGACACATTGTAATGAATCTGTCCAAAGTCAAGATAAAAGAAAAAATTCTGCAAGCAGCCAGGAGTAAGGTCCAACTGACCTACAGAAGCAGAGCCATTAGGATGACAGTAGACTTTTTAATTGAAACCCTCCAAGCCAGAAGTGCATGATCATCCATCTTAAACATTGTTAAACAAAATAATTTTCAGCCCAGAATTCTGTATCCTGCTAAACTAAGCTTCAAAATTGATGGAGAAATCAAATCTTTTGTGGATATACAAACACAGAGGAAATCCACCACTACAAGACCAGCTCTACAGGAAATACTTAGACCCATTCTCAACACTGACCAGCACAATGGACCACCAGCAAAGTAAGTACCCAGAAGCTAAAGATCAAAACTTAGCCTTTAGTGCAAGGAATAAAACTACACAATGGACTTTCATGAAATAAGATGAATAGAACTCACCGCATTTATCAATTTTCTCAATAAAGGTCAATAGACTGAATTTACCACTGAAGAGGCACAGGCTGGCTGATTGGTTAAAAAAGCACAAGCCATCCATATGCTATCTCCAGGAGACACACCTAGCCTTGAAGGACAAATACAAGACCCAGGGTTAAGGGATGGAAAACAGTATTTAAGCAAATGGAAATCAGAAGAAAGGAGGTGCTGCAATCTTATTTTCAGATACAAGTGGATTTAAAGAAACTAAAGTTGAGAAAGATGAAGATGGGCATTTTATACTAGTCAAAGGAACAATACATCAAGAAGACATTTTGATTTTAAGTATTTATTCACCCAACTAAAATTCTCCCAGATTTATGAAACAGACCTTGATGAGTCTGAGCAATATGATAATTCATAACACCATAATACCCATGGGCTTTAACACCCCTCTGAGAGAACTCAGCAGATCCTCTAAACAGAAACTAAACAAAGATACAAAGGACTTAAATGCTACCCTAGAACAAATGAGATTAATAGACATATACATATAACACACCATTCCAAAGCTAAGGAATATACATTTTTCTCATCAGTCCATGTTACATACTCCAAAATCAACCACATCTTAGGATACAAATCAAACCTAAGCAAAATTAAAAGAAAAGAAATTATACCTTATACCTTCTCAGACCACAAGGCAGTAAAGGTGCAACTAAACTCCAACAAAAATATTCATCCCCACACAAAGACTTGGAAATTAAACAATTTTATGCTAAATGATAGCTGGGTTTAGGAAGAGATAAAAGAAATTATTAAGTTCCTCAAACATAATAAAAATGAAGACACAAGTTACCAAAACCTGTGGGTTACTGCAAAAGCAGTCTTAAAAGGGAAATTTATCACATTAGATGCCTAAATTTGTAGGGGTTTGTTTTGTTTTGTTTTGAGACAGAGTCTCACTATGTCCTCTTGGTAAAGTGCTGTGGCATCATAGCTCACAGCAACCTCAAACCCCTAGGCTTAAGTAATTCTTTTGCCTCAACCTCCCAGTAGCTGAGACTACAAGTGTCCACTACAATGCCTGGCTATTTTTTTATTGCAGTTGACCCCAGCTGGGTTTGAACCCACCAGCCTCAGTGTAACCACTGTGCTACAGGTGCTGAGCCAGATGCCTAAATTTGAAAGAGAGTGCATCAACAAACTCATGAACCATCTTCTGGAATTGGAAAAAGAAGATTAGTTTAAAACAATCTAATCCCAAACCCAGCAGAAGAAAAGAAGTAACTAAAATTAAATGAGAGATTAATGGAATTAAAAACAAAAGAATCATTCAGAAAATTAATGAAACAAAAAGTTGGTTTTTCAATAAACTAAATAAAATTGATAAACCTTTGGCCAGATTAACTAGAAACAAAAAAGTAAAATTTCTAATAAACTCAATCAGAAATGATATAGGGGAAATAACAACAGATGCCACGGAGATACAAGAGATCATCTCTGAGTACTACAAAAAACTCTATGCCCAGAAATTTAACAACGTGGAGGAAATTGATCAATACCTGGAATCACACCCTCTCCCTAGACTTAACGAAGAAGAAATAGATCTCTTGAACAATCTGATTTCAGGAACTGAGATTGCAGAAACAATAAAATGTTCCCAATTAAAAAAAAAAAAAAAAAGCCCTGGTCCAGATGGCTTCACATCAGAATTCTATCAAACTTTCAAAGAAGAGCTTATACCCATACTACAGAAATTATTCCAAAAAATTGAGAAGGATAGACTCCTCCCCCTACACATTCTATAAAGCAAACACCCTGATACTAAAACCTGGAAAAGATCCAACTGAAAAGGAGAATTTCAGACCAATTTCACTAATGAATATAGAAGCAAAAATTCTCAATAAAATCCTAGCCAATAGATTACAGCTCCACATTAAAAAAATAAATCATCATGATCAAGTAGGTTTCATAACAGGGATGCAAGGCTGGTTTCACATATGCAAGTCCATAAACATAATCCACCATATCAACAGAAGCAAAAACAAAGGCCATATGATTATCTCAATAGATGCAGAAAAAGCATTTGATAAAATTCAGCATCCTTTTCTAATTAAAACATTTAAGAGTATAAACATAGGTGACATATTTCTTAATTTGATAAAGCCAACTACAACAAACCCACAGCTAATATTATACTGAATGTAGTAAAACTGAAAGCTTTTCCACTTAGAACTGGAACCAAATAAGGTTGTCCTCTATCGCCACTACTATTCAACATAGTGCTGGAAGTTCTAGCCAATACAATCAAGCAAGAGAAGGAAATAAGGGGCATCCAAATGGGGAAAGAGGAGGCCAAACTCTCACTCTTTGCTGACAATATGATTTTATACTTAGAAAATCCCAAAGACTCAACCACAAGATCCCTGGAAGTGATCAAAAACTAAAGCAATGTCTCAGGATATAAGATCAATGTCCACACATCAGTAGCCTTTGTATATGCAATAACAGCCAAGATGAGAAGCTAATCAAGGACACAGTTCCCTTCACAGTAGCCTCAAAAAAATTGAAATACCTAGGAATATACCTAACAAAAGAAGCAAAGGACCTCTACAAAGAAAATTATGAAGCCCTCAGAAAAGAAATAGTAGAAGATATTGACAAATGTAAGTACATACCATGCTCATGGCTAGGAAGAATCAACATTGTGAAAATGTCTATACTACCAAAGCAATCCATAGATTCAATGTAATCCCCATAAAAATACCATCATCATACTTTCAAGATTTGGAAAAAAATAATTCTTTTTTTTTTTGTATGGATCCAGAAGAAACATCATACAGCTAAGGCAATTCTTAGTAATAAAAACAAAGCTGGGGGGTGGCACCTGTGGCTCAGTGGGTAGGGCACTGGCCCCAGATACTAACAGTGAAGGGTTCGAACCTGGCCCTGCCAGCTAAAACAGCAGTAGCAACTGCAACAACAATAGCCGGGCATTGTGGCAGGTGCCTGTAGTCCCAGGTACTCCGGAGGCTGAAGCAAGAGAACTGCCCTAGTCTAAGAGCTGGAGGTTGCTGTGAGCTGTGACACCACAGCACTCTACCAAGGGTGACAAAGTGAGACTCTGTCTCAAAAAAAAAAAAAAAAAACCAAAGCTGAGGGTATCTCCCTACCAGACTTTTGGCTATCCTACAAGGCCACAGTGATCTGAACAGTATGGCATTGGCACAAAAATAGAGACATAAACATTTGGAACCGAATAGAAAACCATAAGATGAAACTGACATCTTCCAACCATCTGATCTTTGACAAACCAAACAAGAAGATACGTTGGGGGAAAGAATCCCAATTCAATAAATGGTATTGTGAGAACTGGATAACCACATGTAAATGAAACTGGACCTGCACCTCTCATCACTTACAAAAATTGATTCAAGACGGGTAAAAGATTTAAATCTAAGGCATGAAACAATAAAAATCCTTGAAGAAAGTGTGGGAAAAACACTTGAAGATATCAGCCTGGGGAAAGATTTTATGAAGAAGACTTCCATGGCAATTGCAACAACAAAAATAAAGAAATGGAACTTAATTAAACTGAAAAGCTTCTGTACGGCTAAGGAAACAACAACCAAAGCAAGTAGACAATCTTCAGTATGGGAAAAGATATTTGCATATTATTAATTGGACAAAAGCTTGATAACTAGGCTCTATAGAGAACTCAAATTAATCAACAAGAAAAGACCCAACAACCCTGTATATCACTGGACAAGAAACATGAATAGAACCTTCTCTAAAGAAGACAGAAGAATGGCTAATAAGACAGCTAAGAGAACCGCGGTCCGGATGGCAGCACGTGCCCGGAGCTATCCCCTCCCCCTGCCCGCCAGCCCGAGGCAGCCCCAGCCCAGCCCACCACCCCAGCAGCAGCTCCGAGAGCAGCAGCCCCAGTAGCAACGCCATGGCCGGGTGGAACACCTACATCAACAACCTCATGGAACCTGTCAGGACGCAGCCATCATGGGCTGCAAGGACTCGCCCTCTGTCTGGGCAGCCGTCCCCGGAAAAACCTTCGTCAACATCACGCCAGCTGAGGTTGGTTTTCTCGTTGGCACAGACCGGTCAAGTTTTTTTGTGAATGGGCTGACAGTTGGGGGCCAGAAATATTCTGTGATCCGAGACTCGCTACTGCAGGACGGGGAATTTACCATGGATAGTCATACCAAGAGCACCAGTGGAGCCCCCACTTTCAATGTCACTGTCACCATGACTGCCAAGGCTAGTCCTGCTGATGGGCAAAGAAGGTGTCCATGGTGTTTTGATCAACAAGAAATGTTATGAAATGGCTTCCCACCTGCGGCATTCCCAGTACTGACCTCATCTGTCCCTTTCCCCCACCATTCCCCAAAGCTTTTGCACCCCTCTCCTTCCTATACACACGTACACCATTTTTATTTGGGGGCCCATTACCCCACACCCCTTATCGCTGCCAAAACCACATGGGCTGGGGGCCAGGACTGGATGGACAGACACCTCCCCCTACCCATACCCCTCCTGTGTGTGGTTGGAAAACTTTTTTGTTTGGGGGGGAGGGTTCTGAATAAAAAAGATTCTACTAAAAAAAAAAAAGAATGGCTAATAAACATATGAAAAATGCTCATCATCCCTAATCAACAGAGAAATTCAAATCAAAACTACCCTGAGATATCATCTAACCCCAGTGAGAATGGCCCACATCACAGTCTCAAAGCTGTAGATGCTGGCATGGATGTGAGGAGAAGGGAACTCTTTTACACTGCTGGTGGGACTGCAAACTTATACAACCTTTTTGGAAGGAACTATGGAGAATCCTCAAAGAAATCAAATTAGACATCCCATTTGATCCTGCAATCTCATTACTAGGCATCTACCCAGAAGAAAAAAAATCCTTTTATCATAAGGACATTTGCACTAGACTGTTTATTGCAGCTCAATTTACAATTGCCAAAATGTGGAAACAACTGAAATGCCCACCAACCCAGGAATGGATTAACAAGCTGTGGTATGTGTATAACTTGGAATACTATGCAGCCACTAAAAAAGATGGAGTCTTTACACCTTTCGTATTAACCTGGAAGGAGGTGGAACACATTCTTCTTAGTAAAGCAACACAGGAATGGAGAACCAAGAATCCAATGTACTCAATTCTAATATGAAGGCAGTAAATGAGTTAATACAAGGGGTGAAGGTAGGGGAATGAGCAAGTGGGGAGGGGGAGGAGGGAAGAGGATGGGGAGCATGGTGTATAGCATACCTCTTGGGTGCAGGACACAATTATAAGAGGGACTTAATCTAACAAATGCAATAGGTGAAACCTAATTCTTTGTACCTCAATGAATCCCAAACAATAAAAAAACAACAAAAATAAATAAATAAATAAAGAGGAAGGAGTGAGTTGTGGTGTATAGTGATGAAGATCTTATGGAGAAATGCTGATAATGAATAAAGACCATTTTTCTGGGAAAAAAAGAAATTAAAACTATTTTTATCTGAGCATGACCACATTTATAGGGTTCATCTCTGGACACATCTCTACATAAAACCACTCCTTCCTTACCACTCTCACACTCTCCCCATCCCAGTCAACTGAGCCCTATGGGAAGGGAGTGGATGAAGGGATGCAGAGAAACTGTCAACAATGACTGTGCTCCGCAGGTGAGGAGCAGGGCACTGGAGGGAAGATTCATACTGTCTGCCTAGTGTACCCAGAGTTCTGCCAACAGGAGCTGGATGAAGTCTCCCTGTGGGGAGAAGCAGTGGAAGGGTGGGAAAAGTATGCTAATATATTACACTTAGTTTAGCACTTTTTTGGCAATTGTTTTCTAGGTGTTTCATTGACATGTCCTATTTGCAGCTAAACTGCAAATTCCTCAAGTGCAAGGATGAAATTTATGCTATAAATCTTTAATCTCCTACAGTGTTTAGCTCATCTTCTCCTGCAGATGCTTAATCAGCATATTGTTGATTAATCACAATCTGCTTTGGGGGAAAATGGTGTGCCCTTGCAACAATTACAGTAAAAGGTTTATGTGAAAGTACTGTAGGAAAGAGTTTATTTAAAATATTTAATACTTATGCATTATGAGCCAAGGTTCTTCCCCCACATCCCACCCCACCATGCCTCATAGGAGCCACCCACCTTGCTAGTTGGACTGAGATAGAATCCTGAGCTGGAGAGCCCCTCATCACTGCTGGAATTGAGCATTGCTTCTTCTGGAGACAGGGCCCAGAAGTCTCTTTCTCACTTACCTCTCCAGGAACAGTACGCCGGAAATTGTGGATAAAACTGGACACCCCCATCTCCCTTTCACCCATTTTCTCCAAAAAGTCAAAGCTTTTGCTCATCCCACCACCCAAGTGAAAGCAATTCTTCACTGCTGAAGACTAAGTCACACCAACATTCAACATATGCTATTCCCAGTCAGCAATCAGCTTGCACTGCTTATCCCAAGGATCTTCAGCTCAGCTTCCGGATCATCTCTGGCAGGGTCCTAGTGCTTCTGCATGGCCTTGGAGCATGTGCAATCTAATGGACAGTTTCAGAATAAGCCTCAGAGTCCTGACCCTGGCATGACTCTCAGACTGGTCAACCAGAAGCTTGAATAGTCAACACCTGGATGGGAGTTTGGTTCTGAAAACTGACTCCCACAAAACCCAAACTTGCTTAAAATTCATTTAGTCTCAAAACCCAATGTGCCCTGTGGGGAATGTGCCCTTCCAATGATGAGAAAAGGTGCTGTCCACAATCCATACCTCCAATCTGGAGTCATAATCACAAAGTAGCAGAGTAAACATGGAATTGAGAGAGAGAGAGAGCGTTGGCTAATGCTAAATTATACTTCAACCAGGCAGAAGGACAAGCTTGTGAATATTCTTGGCCTACCTTCCCTTGTTTGCAATTCATGTACAGAATACACCAAGAAAACACCATTCTAAGATAAGGAGGAAAGACCCTGAATAGCCCAGGCTTTGTCTCTGTCCTCCCTTGAACAGTTTATCCTACAATGCTTGGCTCAGCAACCCAAGTGCCTTCCAAGTATACAACCAGAGTGCTTCTGGGGGTTCCTTGGCTGTGGTGCAAAGAAGAGCACACACAGATAAGACTCAGTCCACCCTGGGAAGCTTCCCTGAGCCATGGATGAGGCTTGCTCACCGTGGATCCTAGCCTTCTGTTGATTCTTGCTGCCCCTCTACAATCAATAGCTGCTTTGCCTGACTTGTAGTGCAGGTGCTCTGTCTCTTCAAACTCATACACTGGCAGCTGGGTCTGTGCAAAATCTCCTGTGAGATCTAGAACATTGCCAAAAATAGGAACCTTAGTAGAGGTTAATGAAGTGGCCGGGCATGGTGGCTCACACCTGTAATCTTAGCACTTCAGGAAGCCAGGGTGAGTGAATTGCTTGAGCTCAGGAGTTCAAGATCAGCCTGAGCAAAAGCAAGATTCTGTCTCTACTAAAAACTAGAAATATTAACCAGGCTCTGTGGCAGGCATCTGTAGCCCCAGTGAGTTGGGAGGCTGAGGCAGAAGGATCACTTGAACCCAGGAGTGTGAGGTTGCTGTGAGCTAGGCTAACGTCACAACACTCCAGGCTGGGCAACAGAATGAGACTCTGTCTCAAAAAGGCATACACGCATAAAAAATAAGTTAGTGAGATGTTTAGACTTCTCCCCTAGGATTTGTAGCAGGTGCATGGAGTTCCCCTCCGGGGACTGATAGCTATACTTAGTATTCTGCTTAACAGAGCCCTTGGTGGTGTAGATAAGCACCCACTCCTTGCACAGAAGCACACTTTATGGTGTCCAGAATGTTCACGCACACCAGGAAGTAAGGCTCTCCTTTGGGACAATATTAGAGACTCTCTAAATTCTTAACTCACAGCCATCTCCATCCTAAATTTGATGAGCCTATAGCTCCTTCCTTTTGTCTGAATTACTCCATCACATTTTCAGCATATTTTTCAGTACTTTTAAAATATGGAACCGGTGTTACATCAAATAAAGATCATCAAACCATGACAGTAGGGACCGCGAGGGACATGGGTGTCCTGCCCTTCTCTCAGCATTGCCTTCCTGATTTTATCTCCACTGTACTCGTAGAATGGATGCTTTTGGCCTCCCAAGGATCCTGGCACCAGGCTTACTCCAAGATTCCCACAAATCGGACTGATAGGAACTTGTCTGACACCTTTGCTAAGTTGCATTGGTTGTTAGTGAGCATGTGGTGTGCTATTGTTTCTTCTCTTAATTGTACTATCTTTGGGAGTAAATGCAGAGCAACTTTGAATACCCCCACCTCTCTCCATCCACACCAAGCCAAGGGCCAGAGCTTTGGATGACCATCTTGACTTGTAGTTACTCATATCCTCTGGCTCTGCTGCAAAGAAAATTCATTCTTTCTGTTTCTGCTAACCTACAACTAATATCTAACCATCACAACCTTTATACCACATTTATCAACCTTAGCAAAGGGAAACCTGGACTTTGAAAGTTATTTGGCAGGGTCGACTGCCCAGAGAGGTCAAAGACCAGCCTAGCCAATCATACCAAAGTTCTTTAGAGCCACAACTAATACATGTTTATTGTCCTGTTTGCAGTATCATAAATGATCATCAAACTGAGCTAGAATATTCATACCTGTTACTGCAAATTTAAAACCTAAATAGGACTTCTCTTGGGAATTTCTTTTAGGACAGGGTCAGGCTGCCTAGGACAAAACTGCATTTATTCAATATACTTTAAGTCACTGTACTCAAGCAGTAAGATTTGAAATCTGATTTGCAGTTTTTGTTCTTAGACATCCAGGAAACTTTCCAGCTCAGTAAACTATACACAAATAGACAGTGTAATGGGTATAGGACAGTGACTTTTAAACTTTTTGGTTCCACGGTAAGAAATAATACATGTTAAATGGTAACTTAATACACACACACACACACACACACACACCTCTATGTCATGAAATAAAAGTTTCTTTAAACAATACTGCCTTAGAGGAAAATGCATGTGAAAATGATTTAGTAGGAATTGTTTCCAGGGATAATGATTACAGAAGCAGGAAGTAGGAGCAGAAAGGGGCCAAGAATGGGTACAACATTCATTGGGTGATATCAAGGCAAGTCCCACAGAGGGCAATTCTGACTCCTTCCTACATAGGGCCTGGGGGACATTGTAGGTCACACCTCTAAGTCATCCCAAAGAGAGGGCAAAAGAGCTGGAGCATGCATATCCTCACCCCATCAGTCCCTGGTTAAGGGACATATATCCTAAGCACTCTGGCTGTCCTACACCTTTCACTAGGCTGCCTTGGGGGAAAGAATGCACTCTGGAATTGAGCGGGTGACATAACCAGAGCAGGGACAGCTCCTGTACGAACACCCTAACTGTGGGTAATGAACTGTGTAGAGGATAAAACAACTCCAAGTTGGGTTCTCACATGCTGTGTTGACTTCTAATCAACCCCTGATGCCTCTACATTTCCTCTTCATCTACTGTTACCATAAATCCTACCAAAATATATGAAAGAGCTCTAGTTAACTGGCTTTGTTTTAAATCATCAAATACTTTATCAGAAACTAATTTAAATGCCTTTTAGTTCATGTGACTTCAGTAATCTTTCATTAATAGGCTAGCAAGGTGGCTCAGCCTATAATCTAAGCACTTCAGAAGGCCAAGGCAAGAGTATTGCTTAAAGCCAGAGTTTGATATCAGTCTGCGCAACATAGCAACATCTCTACAAAACTTTTTTTTTAAATTAGCTCAGCATGGTGGCACATGCCTGTAGTCCTAGGTACTCAGAGACTGAGACAAAAGGATTGCTTGAGTCCAGGAGTTCAAGGTCACTGTGAGCTATGATAAGGTGATAGCCTGATCAACAGAGTGAGATCCTGTTTTAATTTTAAAAAAAAAAACTTTGGTTAATAAAACTATTTTAAATTTGTTCAAGTAAAATAGAAATGTCTTCAGAATTGTCAGTATTAAATATAACTCAGATATTTTCACCTGCTGGTCAGACAGGTTAGGCTATCTTTGCTAAATGTCTTAAGATCATTGAACTGTAGCTTCCATGATGTTTTTAGTAATTGTTTGACTTGTCTGTGAGCTTTTGTCTTAGAGCCATTAGATTCCAAGCTCTAAACAAATGACCATGGGAGGGCCTGGGAACATATATGGAATTCTCCTCCAACAAGCTGTGCCTCCTGGCTATGCTGGGGAAAGCCAGATATTATCTTTACAGCTTTGACCTCTGTCCTGAGCTCTGCACTTGGTATATAGATTCAGAACCCATATGGACCTCCCAATGTCTTTCCTAGTTCCTAGCCTTCCTTACGTGCCACATGGCACGTAAGTACTTGGGATCCAGGACAACTGGGAAAGACATTGGGAGGGGTACCTGTTTCATAGTTTCAAAATTTAAAATCCTAATGCCAAAAACTAAAATCTTAATGTCAAGTGATGTTAAATTAGGTGATCTGAGGTTTTCCACTAAAAATAAGAGTTTCTAATAGTTAATGCTATAATTAATATATGTAATTACGACTAGATATAAGAGGAACAATTCTACATATAGAGTTTATAAAGAAAGATGTGTTTCTGATGAAGAATATTATTTTTAAAAATATGAGGATGTGGTTTTGAAAAGGTAATTTTGTCTGTTTTAAAGACCGTTTAAATGTTCCAAAATGAAGGAAACTGGAGATAGATGAAACCAAATGGGTGAGAGGAGGAAGGATAAAAGGGTAGGGGGAGATTCAAAGCACTCCTCTCAAGAAGAGGGAAAAATTTTAATGATTATTAAGAAATAAGATGAATGGGCACAGTGGCTCACGCCTGTAATCCTTGCACTCCGGGAGGCCAAGGCGTTTCACTTGCACTCAGGAGTTCAGAAACCAGTCTGAGCAAGAGCGAGATCCGATCTCTAAAAATAGCTGGGCATTGTGATGGGCGCTTATAGTCCCAGCTACTAGGGAGGCTGAGGCAAGAGAATTGACGACACGAGTCTGAGGTCGCTGTGAGCTATGACGCCAGGGCATTCTACCAAATGTGACAAAGTGAGACTCTGTCCCCACCCCCCCAAAAAAAAGATTAATAAAGAAAACATTGGTAGTGGTGAGGCTAAGAGGAAAAACAAAAGGGAGAGTGCCACCCTCATCTCAGCAGGGTGCAAATCTTTAGGTGTGATTAAGAAACAAAATGAATAAAATGGAAATTGATGGGGTTAAAATAAAGGTCTTAATACAACACTGTCAAAGGTTGGGTGGGCCAAGGGGAGCCCCTACTGTTCCCCCAACATTAATAGGGCCCTATACCATTTTTCTGTATTTACCCGAAATTGGAGACATATTTTTAAAAATGAGAAGGCAGGGACCCGGCCACCTCCCTGGACTTGGCGGCTGCCAACTTGGCTTTGCTTTTGACCTGGGCCCCGGGGCAGACAACAGCCACCCGACGCCACTATGGCAAGGTAGTGACCGACCGGGAGGATGACCCTAACTTCTTCAAGACAGTGGAGGCTTCTGGCATCACAGAAGAAAAGCTGGCGGAGGGCCTGAGGACCTGGGATCGCGAGGATCAGAAATGGAACCAGGTGCGCAACATCCTGCAACCAAGTGCTGAGCTTCTCCTTCCGCATCCGGCATGACGATGGCTCCTGGGAGGTCATCAAAGGCTTCTGGACCCAGCACAGCCAGCCTCAAATGCCCTCAAGGGAAGTGACCCTTACAGCGCTGATGCGAGTGAAGATGAAGTATTAATAAAAACAAACTAACTTACTTCCTTTCTTCCTTCCTTCCACACTTCTGGTGACATATAGGGTGTGCGGTAGTTGATGTGCCATTTAGGGGTGCTAAAGCTGCTGTTAAGCTCAAGCCCATGAGCTATACAGACAATGAATTTAAAAGATCACAAGGAGATTCACCATGGAGTTAGCTAAAAATGGTTTTATTGGTCCCGGCATTGATGTGCCTGCCCTGGATATGAGCACAGGTGAGCAGGATATGTCCTGGATCACTGACACCTATGCAGCACCAGATGGCACTGTGACATTAATGCACATGCCTAGTTACTGGTAAACCCATCAGTCAAGGAGGTATCCACAGTACATCTCTGCTACAGCCATGGTGGTTTACATGGGATTGAAAACTACATCAGTGAAACTGCTTATGTGAGCATTTTAGGAATGACACAAAGGTTTGGAGATAAAATATCTGTTGTTCAGGGACTTGGCAATGTGGGCCTGTGCTCTATGAGGTATTTACATAATTTTGGTGCTAAATATGTTGGTGTCAGTAAATCTGAGGGGAGTATACGGAATCCTGATGGTACTTGATCCAAAGGAATTGGAAGACTTCAAATTGCAACATAGATCCATTATGCACTTCCCCAAGGCAAAGCCCTGCGATGGAAGCACCTTGGAAGCTGACGGTGACATCCTCATCCCTGTTGCCAGTGAGAAGCAGTTGACCAAATGTACCCAGGGTGAAAGCCAAGAAAGTGCTAGTGGGCCAACAACTCCAGAAGCTGATGAGATCTTCCTAGAGAGGAACATTATGGCCATGTCACTGCCAGAGGAGTGACAGTATCTTACTTTGAGTGGCTGAAGAATCTGAATCATGTCAGCTATGGCCAATTGACCTTCAAATAGAAAGGGTTTCTAATTACCATTTGCTCATGTCTGTTGAAAAGAATTTAGAAAGAAAATTTAGAAAGCACAGTGGAACTATTCCCATTGTATTCCACAGAGTTTCAAGACAGGATATTGGTTGCCTCTGAGAAAGATAGCATGCACTCTGGCTTGAAATATGCAATGGAGTGTTCTGCCAGGCAAGTTATACACACATCCATGAAGTATGACCTGGGATTGGACCTGAGAACAGCGGCCTATGTCGATGCCATTGAGAAAGTCTTCAAAGTGTACAATAAAGCTGATGTGACCTTCACATAGGTGGATCGTGACTGAGTTCCTCACTACCCTCTTCACCTATAACTGCTGCAGATTTATCACAAACACAAAAATCTCTTTCTCTCCTGACTCATTAGATAACAGACACCATTCTGAACAAGTCAAACTAAATCAGCCACTTAAGAAGAAAGTAACTAAGGTTAGGGGATCATGTACAATCTGATGAGTATGAAAGTAGATATTACCTACAGATAGCCATTTTAGGTGTTGTGACTTGAAATAAAAATTCTCTCACTCTGGCTCTTCCCAAGACAGTTACTGCTATTGCCAAGGAAGGCACAGTCAAGAGCGGTCAGCTGCTTGCTGCTTTTGCTCTAAGTCTAGGGAGTGCTATAACTTAAACACATTTAAGAAGTAGGTATGTGGCGTTTTAAGAAGATGGCATGGTCCTCAAGTAAGTTATTGGTATTTTACATCAGCAAAATAATTCAATTTTACAGATTGCAAACAAAAATAAAAGCAGTTTCTGTTAAAAAAAAAAAAAAAAAATGAGAAGGCTAAGATTACAATGAGAAAGCTCACCAGCAATTGTCTGGGATAATGCTGAGGGGGGTAATCAAGATAAAGATTGATAGAAAGGCCCAGTCCTTTGGCTCAACCCTTTGCTGATACCCCAAATCATTTTTCCCAAAAGAGGATAAAACGATCTAGGGGTGGAGAAGAGAAGCTCATAGGGCTAGGAAATAAAAATGTAAAGATTGATAGGATTATGAAAGCTGAAACGTTTAAACAGGCTTTATGTAAAGTAGTCGTGTCTTCTTTACCTAAATGTTTTATGAAAATTTAAATTGTTTCTGATTGGGCAATGTTCCCCCTACCTAGTACAGCAAAACAGAAGACATGTAAATCTGCCCTTTGAGCAATATTAATTGAACATCCTAAATGGGACCCACTAAGACTACCTAAGCCCACACAGTGTAGAGTAGAAGCTGGAGCGCTGGTAGGAACAGATTCTTAACCCGATATCTCTCTGCACAGCATTTCCTGGAGCTTCTGGCAAAAGACTGTGAGCACCTCCCAGCAAAACCACTGGGACTTTGGACTAGGGAATTTCCACTTAAAGGGCATTTGCTGCCTTACTGTGGAATGTTAACTGAAGCTTTCCCTATGACTAAAAGACAAGATACTACTGACACCTGAAATACCCTCAGGTATATAAATGCTGCCTCAGATGATGTCAGAGAAACACTCTGACGGGGCCATCAATGCCAGAGGAGTTCCACAATAAAAGGGAAATGGTTTATAGAGAATCATGCTACCTGGGGAATGCCAGGAGGAAGTGTACTCACAGGGAGGGAGCCACTCTTTCCCCTAGGGCTAACTCTGGAACTCTGTGAGAAGCTGCTAGATTCTACAGTGCCCAATAAATAGCTCTCACCTAACTGTAAAAGAGCCGCTCCATTTGTGAATGGCAGTTCCAAGGAGAACAGACAACATCCTCTTTGGAAAGGCTGCTACTCTAACTGAAGAAGAGTCAAGAAAACCTTTTTTTTTCTTTTTTTCTTTTTTTGAGACAGAGCCTCAAGCTGTTGCCCTGGGTAGAGTGCCGTGGCACCACAGCTCATAGCAACCTCCAACTCCTGGGCTTAAGCGATTCTCTTGCCTCAGCCTCCCAAGTAGCTGGGACTACAGGTGCCCCCCACAAAGTCTGGGTATTTTTTGGTTGTAGTTGTTATTGCTGTTTGGCAGGCCCGGGCTGGATTCCAACCCACCAGCTCTGGTGTATGTGACTGGCACCTTAGCCGCTTGAGCTACAGGCGCTGAGCCGAGCACTTTTTTTTTTAATGTCAATATTAGTATTTGCCTAAGGTCACTAAGAATCTGTTTCCCCTTGTAACAGGACACAACTGGAGATGCTGGCTATTTTATTAAGGCTTTGACTGGAATGGCATATTTTCAAATATGACCAGACTGCTTTAAGGAATTAAGGTTGACTTTATAGAACCAACAAAAAGTCCCTTGAAAAGACTGGCCTGGGACCTTGTCGATGCAGTTCCTTTACATTATTCCTGACCTGTGGTAAATAAAAAATGTCACTTTTCGACAGGCCTAGGAAGCTTGAGATATTTGGGAACCTCAAGAAGAGAGGAATTCACACAGTTCATACAAGTCTGATGGTGAATCCTTGGCTTCGTTTCCTGGCCTCAAGGCTTTTAAAAAGTCTAACCTGAAATTCCTTATGGAAATTCCAGCAAAGTCAAATTTAAAAAGAGACTATATGGCTAATCACTATTCTTGCTGTACTTTACGAAAATACAGAAAGTCCCTTGGTTACAGACAAGATACATTCCTGAGAACATCTTTAGGTTAGATTTGTATGTAACTTGGATCAATACTATGGTGACTCTTATGTGGTAATAATAACATAGCCACAATACTATAATAACAATAAGTTACAGAAACAGTTGTGCTCTTTCTTTTAATTCAAACAAACAGAAGACAAAAACAAACTCATACAAAAAGTTCGGAGAGAGTTATTCATTTATTTATTTATAAATTATCCTTATGGGGAGCCCATTCACAAGTACAGAATGCCATTAGTCAGGTCATCCATAACCCCAGGACTGCCCATATTTAGGCCAAAGATAATATAATGGGACTAAAATTTATTTTGCAAATAAATTGGTTCTAATGTGATTTACCCTTGATAGAAATAGGGAAACTAGAGAGAAATTATGTTTCAGGAGAAAACTATAGTACACCCATTATTAGATTCTAGCCCTAACCCTTGTTTTTGAATTTTTATTATTTGCCTGCAGTTTAGACTAAATCTCAAACTATTTCCTGGCTACAAGAAGTCCCTAAAGAAAAAACAGGTTTTAATTTCCTTCATGATCCTTTTAGTTGACTCCATAATGGAACAGGTTCTTTGTTGTTAGTACTGCTCTGGTATATAAATTCTCTTTTGATTAAAATCCTTGTTGTTGGGGGGCCTAAAGCAGACTCACACAAACCCTTTTCCCCTCCTCCCCCTTCTCTCCTCCTAAAACAAAGACACAAAAGATCTGGTTAGCTCCACCCCCCAGAAGTTCTCACCAAAAGACCCTAACCTGACAGGCAACCTGTAGAACGTGCCCACCTCCCACGGCCCCATATAAAAGTGATCTCTAACTGCCCCCAGGTGCACACACCATCTTTTTACTGCCCAGACGGGTCACCCTCCCCTTTCAGTAAACCTGGCCTGAACATCTCCTCTGAGCCTCATCTCCGGGACCACCATTTATACCTTTACCTTTCACTTCTGTGCATCATATTTCCATCATTCAAATTAATAACCTTACATTGATTGTCTTCAAGATTCTTAAGAAAGGGGTGGCGCCTGTGGCTCAAAGGGGTAGGGCACTGGCCCCATATACCAGAGGTTGAGGGTTCAAACCCAGCCCCGGCCAAAAACTGCAAAAAAAAAAAAAAAAAAAAAAAAAAATTCTTAAGAAAAAGGAAAAAAATGAATTATTAATGTTTTTATATCTTTCATTGTTTTACTTCTTCTGAGAAAACCAAAATCACGGTATTCCCAAGACAAGATATAATTCCACAAAGCCTACAAATCTCCCTCATTTTGGAATCCCAAAATATCTAGATCCATCTTCCATTGCCAATGCACTGCTACTAAAATTATATACAGTATCAAGCACCTTCTTCCAAAAGGTTCTGGGACCACTTCAAAAGAGGACAGCCAAATTAGTGGGGTGGGGTATGGAAGATAAAACTACTCCATCTTGGATGTTAAGTTGACATGTTGATTTCTGCTTAACCCATATTCCAGGGATAAGTCCTGATTTCTGTTTTCTTTACTGCTAGGGTAAATCCTGCTCTTAGGCCAACTTCACCATAAGTCCTGCCCTTAGGCAGGTTCACATAGCATTCTTGCCTTTCTCTGAGGGGTCGACTTCAATTGTCCTGCACATTCCTTCCTCCCATAGGACTGGGGCATAATGGCGCAGGGATCCACCATCTCACACCTGCCAGGGACATGGCTTCTGTTCATAAGTCCCTAATAAATGCTTCTTTCTGAGAAACCTAATATGTCAGCCTCTTTATTCAGCCTCTCAGCTTCCTTAGCCTGTAGGGGTAGTTTTGCATAGATCTATCTACCATAAAACAGACTGTGATGTTTTATATTTTTATTTTTTTAATTGCTGGTTATGGATTTCAATCTCAGTCCAGCCACTTGTACATGTAGCTGTTATTTACCCTGTTTTAGGCTTTTTTCCCATTCCTAAAATGAGAATAAACATATCAACTTTGGTTGTGTGAAAAACAAAAATGACACAGATACTCTTAACAAATAGTAGGTGTTCAACTTATAGCTATTAAGATTAATAAATGCATCCTCAAAATAACCTCAAAAGAGTTGGACTAAAATTTCTGTATCCTCTTACTATGCTCACAAGACATGCACCCGTAAGAACACAAAGCAGTGGAATAGATATACATACACATACACACAGAGGCAAAGGCATGTACACAGACATTCGCTGCCTCTTGCCTCCATGACTTTGTTTCTTATTCCCTTTGTCAAATGTTTCTTGTTCGTGGCCTTACTGGGACCTGATTGACTGGTTGGGGTCCTTGGCAGAACCAGTAAGTTCAGCCAAATGAAATAAAACCAATAGAAACAAGAAGTAAAAGTAAAACAACAAAGACTTTTTAATGCAGCAGCATAAAAGCAAAGTTTATTGTGTTGTGCCCAAATTTCGGATCCCCCCAGAAGAAACTCACACCAGGCGATCCGATGCAAAAACAAAGGGTGAAGTTTATTACAAGCTTAAGCTCAGGCCCTCAGTTCCGTCAAAATGGCGGACAGGTCTGAGCAGCCCCGAGGGGTTGGGCCGAGGTGATCTTATAGAGTACAGAAAGAAAATTGGGAGGGGGAGTGGGATGAAGGGGGAGTGGAGTGAGAGTGAGTCCAGGTATCTTGTCACTTGCTGATTGGATATCTCGGTGGAGCCAGAAGTGGGAGGGTGGTTGCTAATCAGGAAGGGACAGGTATTGTTCAACCGGTGGGGGTGGCTTTGGGAACTGAAGCAGGGAACCAAAATTTGCAAAGCAAGCATTACACAGCAAATTTACACAGCAGCCCTGTAAAATGGAGTCTGTTAACAAAGTGGTGTTACTTTGGTCCTTTCATTCCACCCTTCTATTGTAGCTGAAGGACCAATCATGGTACGTTTAGTCTAGGGAAACATGTTGGGTCCTGTTCGTGCACTTTACTCTGTTTAAGCTTAGAGGCCTATAAGTTATTCAAAACTTTAGCTTATTATTTGCACTAGTTCTGTTATGAAGGCTAGCCCATTGTCAAGTTTAAACCAGAGTGGCAACCTAAACCATGGCATGACTTCTCTGGGCAATATTTTACTACTTCAGGAGTCCTTTTATCCTGATGGGGAAGACTTTTACCTCTTCCGAGTCTGACAGACCATCACCAGCAAGTACGTGTTCCCTCTAAACCTGGGCATTTCAGTAAAGTCTACCTGGAAGTCCTCAAAGGATGTTGCTCCATACCACTGGATTCCTGGGGGTACCGTCAGTCCTTGGCGCACGTCAAACTGGCTGTAGATGACACACTGTAGACTGACAGTTTTGGCCAGGGCTGCCAGGTGGGAGAGGTAGAAGTCCCAGCCCAGCAACTTCATCAAATACTCCTGTCACCACGGTGGCTCCTAGAACCTGGGGGACTGCTACTCGTCCATCTGGCATCTTTATCCATCCTCCCTCTGCTTCCTGGCTCCCCTCCACTGCCAATCATTCTTTCTCCTCCCGGGAGTAGATGAGGTCATCTCCGGAACCCATGGGATGAGGGGAGCCACTTGTGACACCTGGTATGGTTTGGATGCAGCCCTTTTTGCCTCTGTACCAACCCTAGTGTTCCCTTTAGTGATGGTGGAAGCATCTTCTTAATGTCCACGACAGTGCATCACTACCACCTTCCGGGGTTTCCATACTGCCTCTAGCAACTGAAGTATCTCCTGCTGATACTTAATGTCCTTTTCCCCAGAATTTAATAGTCCCTTCTCCTTGTACGATGCCCTGAGTACTTGGAGAGTCAGAAAAGCATTCACATTTTTCCCTTGACTTAGTTCTAA
>CAUYRH010023933.1:0-32447 GCA_963574655.1 Perodicticus potto | reverse complement strand
TTTTTTTTTTTTTTTAGTATAAAAACTTGTTTAATTCTGCCAAACACCAAGAAGATGATGAAGGTCATCTGTGATCATACTACCAAGAAACAAGTATTGTGGGTACCTTTCCTTCTAGCGTTTTTTCTTTTCTTTTCTTTTTTTTTAGAAATTTTTATTAAATCATAATTGTGTACATGGGTGCAATCATGGGGCACAATGTGCTGACTTCATATACAATCTGAAATATTTTCATTGAACTATTTAACATAGTCTTCATGGCCTTTTAATCACTATATGAAGACATTTATATTCTACATTTAGTAATTTTCACTTGTACCCTTGATCCCACCAATCACCCAATTTTTAAAGTTTATATTCAGTTCATTTTTTACAATGTTTGACTAGTTGCTGATTTTCTGTTTTTATTTTTGTATTTACTGTGTACTTGGATAATTTATGTCTTCCTAAATCCCATTACTTTGGTTTGGGATTGAGAGTTGGCTTGATTGCATTAGAAAGCTATATTTCTATAATTCTACAACTGTATAATTATGTAATTAAAATATACCTCAAACTTATTTGGAGCAACTTTCAAAGATAATTGGCAAAATACACAAGGAAATCAGTCTCACTACTATGTGTATTTAGCTGTACCTCTTATTTTCTCCCTGCAAAAATATCTAGACCTGAGATGTCTAATACAGTAGCCACTAATCACATACAAAGTTTTCCAATTTTAAGTCAATTAAAATTAAATAGAATTCAAAACTCTAGTTCCTCAGTCAAGCTTAGCCTCATGTCAAGTGCTTAGTTGTCATGCTAGTTACTTGGTATTGAACCGCTTGGCACTGAATAGCATAAATATAGAGCATTTTCATTAGCACAGAAGGTCCCTTGGACAGCACTCATCTGGATTGACTATCTACTTTAATAATAAGACCTGTCTCTAAAGCTTTTAACTATTTGCAATATTTACACCTACTTTCAAAAGAATTTGCTAACACTAAAAATATTCAAAGAATTTTGCTATAAGCTCTTAAGGAAATTTCAGTGTTGAAAAGTATTTTGAGCAATGTTGCAAATATATGCATTATAGAGATTATAGATTACGTAAATGGATAGTACAACTTTTATTTGAATGTATACATTTTGTGGGTGTGCTGGACACCTTTTATGTGCCTTCCAGGTCCTCTTTTGCCATGTCCACCTTGCTGTCTGCCCCAGGAGCTGACATGTAGGTACTGTGCCAATGGACGTCATTGCCTTCTTTCTTCGAGTAGGTTTGCCATTCATTTTGATATTAGGATACTGTGCCTCTCCAGTTCCCTTCTTACAGGGTCCAAAAGGATAACTGTGCCCCATAACCCAAACTAGATCAGTTATTTATTTGTTATGTAACAATGACCATTCCAAATTTTAGTAGCTTAAAACAATTTATTCTTTCTCACAATTCTGTGCACCTTCTGTGTTCTCCTTGGGAAGTTCCACTTTTCCAAAGTGTGTTGGCGGGACTCACTTATATGCTTGCATTAAGTTGGGAGGTAGACTGGAGTCAGAACTGGCACCTATGTTGGAATGGCTGGCACAGTTGTGGGAGGCTAATTTAAAGGCTTTACATGATGGCTCAGGTGATCAGAAGGGGAAAGCAGAATTTTCTAGATACCTAAGGCCCAGGCCTGGAACTGTTCAGCATTGCATCAGCAGCATTACATCCAGACACAGCCTGCAAATATGGTACACAGTACAATTGGAGTGCATCTAGATTCAGAAATACTGGATTTCTAACATGGCGATCACATCGCTATGGTATTTCACTGCAGCTATAATAAATTTGTATGACTTATCATAAGGTAAATGTTAACTTTGTGACATGTATCACGTTTTCCTACTAACATTCTATGTTCGGGTCCATTGTACTCCTGATATATTCCCATCATTTCCTTTCATGAGAATCTCTGCCTTGAGAACTATAGTGACTTTTTTATTGACATAATACAAGTGCAGAAGCTTTTCAGCAAAGCATTACTTTGTAGCAATAGGCCAGGGACATTCTGCTCAGCAATCAATCATCTATGTATTCATTGGAGCACAAAAATATTTCAGTGATATACCTGGTAAAATTGATATTCTGGTAGGGAGATTTTGATTAAATGCTTTTTTTCCTACAACTTTGGTAAAATTTCAGGTATTTAATTCTCACATACAATAATGTTTCTGAACTTCATATATACATTGTTAGATTTTTCACTTGAATTCCCAGTTGAATATAAAAACTGAGAATAAGAAGAGGTGTTATTACTTGGAGGTATTTTTTAACAGCTCTCCAATTTCATAACTTGTCATTTCCCTTTTCTTTGATTTAGAAATGTGTTGTACTCCTGGAAGTTTTCACATTTGGTATATGTAAAAAAATAGAATTATTTGAGAGGGATTTTACTAGCATAGTGGTTAAGAGCTCAGACTCTGCAGCCAGACAAACTGGGTTTTTAATTTCAGCTCTGTCCTGTACTGGCTTTTATCTGTGTCCCAGTTAGTTACTCTTTCACTACCTCTGTTTCTTCATCTCTAGAATGGGAATAAGATCCATGTAAGTATGGTGTCTCCTTCACTTTACACTTGGGACTAAATGTGGAACCCCCATTTCCTATGCCTAGGTCAGTTTCTTGTGAATTTCCTAGGCCTGAATTCCATGGATGGACTGTGTCCATTCATCGATACACTCATTCACCTTGACCTGGCGGAAGGGACTGTATTCATTCGTTTCCTGGCCAAGGAACCCATACACCTATATATACCCTGAGGCTAGAGGCCTAGAGGAGGAGACGGGGAAAGACCGGGAGAGAAACTGAGAGAGGTTCTCTCTCCCCACTTGAAATCTCTCCCTCTACCAGGAGCTTTGGTGTTTTCTGTATTCTTTTCTGTAAATCAGTTCTGTCTTACCACGGAGGGGTGGGGTGGGGGAAATAATGTAATGAAGAATAATAAAATACATGTATTTAAAAAATAAAAAAATAAAAAAACAAAGTATAATAAACACTTAAAAAAAATTAAAAAATAAAATTTTAAAAAGTAACACAAAAGTCCTTTGTGACAAATTAGTTTTTTTTGCAAGCACAGATTTTAGTTCCTATATTAAATATTTCAATAAGTTTAAATAATAGCATGTGAGTTAACATTTATTCTTTTTTGAGCTGCTATTAATATTAAAACAAAGTGAATCAATAAATAAAATGATTACTCATTATTACAGAAAACAACTATGTTGATTACAGGAGGGTGGTATTAACAAATGTGTTCTTTGTGTTGAATCAACCAGGTATGACTATGATGCCCTGACAGAGTTTTATATTATTTTCCTTAATAATTTTCACTTCTATTTTTGTCTTTGCCATTCTTATTTGGATGTTGGGATTTTGGGTTTATCTTCTCATTTTGTCTTTTTTCTCTTATATTCTCTTTTCTTTTTTTATTCATATACTTTCAGAGGGATTTCTGCAACTTTTTATTCCTGTCCTTGACTGATTAAAAGAAAATGTTATCCCATTTTTAATTCTCAAAAGCTTTCTTTTCTTCTCTGAAGTTTACTTTCTTAATACCACTCTGTTTTTCTTTTATGAAAGATATATGTATGTTTCATAAAATACACACACACCCCATTCTAAGGATACTAATGACAAGCTTATTTTCCTTTAAATTTTCTTTTATTCCCAGGGTTGTATCTGTTTCATTAGTCATCCTTTCAGTTGGTAGCATCTTGTTTCTCTTATTTGTGTTTGAGGTTTCTTAAATAGAGTGTTGTTCCCATTCATGTTTAAGAATGGGGACCCCAAAAGATAATTTTACGATGAGCATCCATGAGGTGAGCTTACTTATTAGTGGGTATCACAAAAGGATAATTGAGTAAGAACCCAGATATTTAGTTTGTGACCTCAAATTGTCATCCCTGTGGCCATTTCTTCTCAGCTCATCAATTTCCCCAAACGGAAATCCTTTAAGGTTTTTGCTGTTAGGAGTGGAGAAATAGAGAGGTGAGACGCAATAAGAGGTCATCTGTGTTCCTGACAGCTTCAGGCGTAAAAAGTGTTGGTAATTTTCTTGCCTGATGTCTTTAAAGTCAAGACACTCTCTCATTCCGGATCTCCAGAAAAACCTGAGTCCTGTTGGCATGTGCAGTCTGGGAAAAACAGCAGGCCTATCTAAATTCTTGTGCACATTCTGAATAAACCATGTGGTTTTAGCTCCATCTTCAGTGGTTCCTCTAGTTCTTGAGTTGTGGAGTGTGAATTTCTTTGCTCATGGCTTCCCCTCCTGTTGACATTAAGGTTTCAGCATCTCCAGCTCTAATTCAATCATGGTTCTTACAACATTCTCTAAGTGTCGTTGATATCTTCCTTCTGCTGAGACTTCCTTCCCCTTTCTCTGCCCTGTTTGTCTATACAGTTTTATTCAGTCATGTCAATGTGTGTATTACTATGAGATAGGAAAGAATACGACTTTGCGAAATCTGCTACATCTGACCATAGAGCTTTCTGACAACAGCCCTAGGAGACAGAGCTCAGTTTTTGGTGGATATGGCCAAGCTTCAGGACAGCAAAGCAGGTGGTGCTGGAGGAAATGTGGTTTAAAAACGATGTAGGCATTTACCATCCTGCACCCCAAAGGGAGATTCTTTTTGATCCTCTTGAAATTCTCTGTAATAGAAGATACTCTCCATTTAACCAAAGGAAATCTTGTCACATTTTTAACTTCTTAAGTTTGTTTTTGTTTAAGAGAATTATACAAGCTCACTTTAGAAAATTTGACAAGTAAAGAAAAGTATAATAAGACATAGGTTCTTGCACTCTTTTTTATAAGCTCTTCTTCAGGGCTGTGATGGCATGATATATAGTTTTTCATACAAAACTACTCTGTTTTTAGTATAATTTTCTATTTGTTGTAAAATAACTACAACTACAAAAGAGTATCTATATATGCATGTACAATGTGCAAACAATAAAAATAAGCATCATGGATGCACTCCACAGCTTACGAATTAGAATGTATTTAAATTATTTTATTGACCAGATTATAAGCTCCTTGAAGCTGCATAATATTGGATACTTAGGTTTTGCCAAGTATTTTACGCTTTTATCTATACTGTTTAATTTAATCCTCAAAACCGCTGTATGATGTTGGCACTAATATTTACCCAATTTTCTAGATTAGGAAACTAAGCATGGGAAGGTTAAGAATTTCATTCTAGTTAATAAGTGGCAAATATGTGACTTTTTAAAAAAGTCATAGTCAGGAGGCCAAACCACAAACCGGTTATTTAAATAGTGAGGATTGAATATAAAGAACTGTTATCTAAGTAGAGTTGTTAACTAGGTAACTAAAAGGGTGAAAAGAGTCCTCTAAGGTATCAGGGAAGTAACAACAGTAGAAAACAGCTACTACTCCTAGAACTGGGGAAACAAAGGAAAGATACTGAAAGTGTTATAACTAGAAAGAGCTCTGCGGTTCTGAAACCTGGACCTTTGAAGAGAGGCATTCTTCATCTGGTTTCACTGTATCCGACCATAATGGTTGAGTCCTGTTGGCCTGGGACCCAGAACACTGAAGATAGTAGCCAGGGGCAAGTTTCTCTGACAGTGCTGCTGAGGTGGGTCTGCAAATGTTTAAAACACTATAAGATCACAATAATTTGAGAAAAGATCTTCAGAACATTTGATCTTCCTAAAAAGTATTTGAATAATTTTCTAAGGTGATTAAAATACTCACACTAAAACTAATGCTTCCTACAAAGTTCTTTTATATATAATACATATAGATACACACAATTCATATAAATATTCATAAAATAAATATTTTGTATTTCCACATAGTTAGACTATGACTTGCCTAGTTCCTGTTTCCCTCTATCCACCAAATTAACACATTTTTTAGCTAAATGTATTTTGTGCTTATCCAACTGCCCTATGCTATCACATTTAAAAATTATTTGCTGTTGAAATAATTAGATATACAGCTGAAATAATTAGAACCCAGAGGGCTTATTACAAGCCCTTCGGGATATAGTGACTTGGATCTATTAACTACTCATATAGTGACAAACAGCCCTGGGAGGGGGGAACAACCATATTAAACAGGCTTCTTTTACTTTATATTTTATCATCCAATTCACATTTAGATTCTGTAATAAGTATAACCTGAGAAGTTAGATGAAAGTGGTATTTTATATATAAAGATCCTGGTTAGCCTTCAATAATTGTTCTTTGTTGACTTAGCAGAAGCATAGTTCCTTTGACTTTCTGTTTGGTCTCTTGGGACTAAGCTATACAGAGATTACTTGAACTCTCAAGTTCAGAGATCAAGTGGATATAGCCTGTAAATGCAGAATGACTTGGAACAATGGGGTCTTGGAATCCACCAAGGAAGAGCCTTGAGCTCAGATTAGTTCATTCTCAACAAGCCCTCTGAGAGACCACCTAAGATGGCACAGTGACCCAAAGTAATGCTCTATAGGAAAGAAACACTGGTTTATTGCTTCAATAGGGAATAATTATAGAATGTACCCAATATCACAAAAGCTCTGGGAACCAGTATTTCCCTGAAAAGGAGAACTGAATGCTATGTAAGTTTGCATGTACATAATATCAGATTCTAAATAATACTTTTTAATCCCTTAAACTAAACCTAATTCTTCCTACAGAGATCTTTTAATATAATATATATATAGATACACACAATTCATATTTGTAGAAATAAAAATATTTTAATGAGCATATTTTCTAGTTTGAAATGTATCATTTTGTTTTACTCTTTTGGAACTTATCACTTCATCAATGCACAAGACTGGAAAAAACGCCAGGACCAATGCTGGCACCTGATAAACATTTCATTGATAGGTGAATTGATTGATTCTGCCAACCAAGCAAACAATGGCTGATAAGGCTTCACTTAAAATATCTTTCAAGTAAGACAATCTGTGCTTATAATGCCTGTTTTTAGCTCCAATTAAAAAATATTAAGTTTATTGAAGAGTAAGTTTATTTCTGGTTCAAAGGAAGTCATGATTTTATAAATAACACATCTTTCCAAAAATTATTCAAACAAAAGTGGAGTAATTTGGCTTGCCCTATTCTCTAAGTAACAATCAAGACGGATTCTTCATTGGTTCAATAGATAAATTATTGTTTGCTATCAAGTTTTCCTTATAAGAAAATTGAGGCTGAAATGATGTGTGTGTGTGTGCAAGTGAAGTTTGCTTTCTTATGAAAAGTATGTATTTAGAACCAATAGCTAGCATGGCCCTTACAAATCTATATTAAGGGGCTGTTTTGTTCACATATTTATAAATCATCAGGAATTGGAAGTTAAAATTAAACTTAATATCTTAACAAATATTACAAAATAAGAAAGTATAACAAGCACAAAGAATGATAGAGAGAAAATGAAAGCAGTATTTCCATGATGAAAAAATACATGCATAAATTGATTGGATCTGCTTGGTCTATTCCAGCTGGTGCCAGCACATTTCATATTATGATGATGTGTGTAATAAAAACTTCGGAATATTTGGGGCATTCACCTAGGGCTCTCTTCCCTCCTTCCTTTACATAATTTTGATTTTGTCTTAGTCTGCCTTTAGTCCTCTGGACTTGATTTCTGTAGAGCCCAAAATATTCCAAAGTTTTTATTACAGCTGAAAAAATTGGCAGTCACTAGCCTATAGGATCGGTTAAAGTGGTGACCACAGTTCAGATTATCTTAAAAACAAATACAATGATTGGGAAGTGCTGGTGCCAAGGATAAATCTCCAAGGGATGCTAATATTTAAGGATTGTTTAAGGAAAAAGAAAATTGCAAAGAGTAAATGTTCCAAGAAGTAGCAACACCTAAAGTGCATGGGGTTCTAGAAATCTAATCTAAATTTTTCTTCCTGAAGCCTTGAACACTGGTGTTCAATGACCAAGATAAGACTAACAATATTAAAACTATATACATGGCAATTAGGAGGTTTATTCAGTTAAGAAGCTGACATTTTTGATTTTGAACCAGGCATTTAGTTAAGCATTTTACTAGGGAAGGGTTGGTGTTATATGGTATACAAGATAGACATGGTAACCGCCCTCAAATATTTTATAATCTAGTAAATAAGAGATAAAATAATGAGCAGGGAAATGTATTTATGACATTATTTGTTTTATTTATAAAACTCATTATGAGATGATACCTTAGAAGAAGAAAAATATGTTCTGGAGGGATGAAGAGGTCAAGTACACTGGATAGGAAGATTTTTAAATTTTTCTCTAGATAGATAACCTTGAAGCCTGGAATTGGAGCATGAGAAAGAGCTGGTCATGTAGCACTAGGTGAAACAGCATTTGGGGTTGATGGAAAAATTAGTGTAAAGTCTCTGAGGCTTTGAAATGCGCTTTGAGGGTTGGCTGAGAGCATCATAGACAAAAGAGCAAGCAATGGGACAGGAGTTCAGGGATGGATGGTTACTCCACTGTGTAGGGATTTGTATATCAAGTCAAGGGCTGTGAGTTTCATTCTAAATGTAAGAGGGCCCAGTAGCAAAGCAGAGTTTTATGACATTTAAATATGATCACTATCAGGCTATCAAGAGGGGAAAATCTTTAAGAGAGTGATTTTGGAAGTGAGGATTCTGGTTGGAAAATGGTACTGTTGCCTCAGTGAGATGTGGTGGCTTGGACTAAGGTGGTCTTAGTGGGGAAGAAGAATGGGTAGATTTGAGCTCTATTTTAAAATAGAGCTCGCAAGATGGATACATGTGGACTGAGGGCCAGATTCAGTTCAAACATTTCCAGATTTCTGAAAGTGTATTTCCAAATGCCCAATTTATAAAACATTAAAGAAATAATTAGCAGGTGGAGCACATGGTTGGTCTGGACAAAGGATTCTGGACGGAGACCAGAGCAACACAACTGGTAGTGGTGTCACGAACCTGCCACTTCTAAGAAGAAGGTGAAACAATGCTTGTTGGTTAAATGGCTTCCCGACAAATGGCTGAGTAGATGGATACCTACCCGCCAAATCTGCCCAGCAAATTCCATCACAACCTCCAATGGGTTCTCTTCGCCCTTACACATGACTATTTGAGAGATGCTGGATAATACTGTCTTGCTACTTGTCAGCACTGCAAGTCTATAGTTTGAAAAATCTGTTTGCTCCATTTCTGCTCATTAGTGTGTTTCTTGATCAGCACATGCTCTGGATTTCCTCAAAGACTAGCCCCCCAATTCTTCTATTTTCTTAATCTCTTAAGTCAACTAACTTTTCTCTTGCTATTGACGATCCACACCTGAGGCCTTCAAGTATATCGTTCCAAGTGTATCTCACCTGACTCACTACAGAATTATTGGAACTGATCTATTATCTCATCCTTCTCCATATTCTCAGAGGCAAGTTCTTTCTCCTGTGAGAAAACAGCATGTCCCTATTTGTCCTTGACTCTTCCTCCTCTTGTTCTTTTAGATCTTGTGCCAACCGTCATCTCCTCTTCCCTCCATCTGCCTGCTTCTGCTCTCGAATGATAATCATGTCTTTTTCATCAACCATACCAACCTGTCCATTTAATACAATTACTTCCTTCAATATTTATATAAAAATTTGAGAGATACTTATATCCACTTCATCTACAACCTGCTGCAATTTGTATTCTGTCTTGCTACAATCAGTAAGTAACTGCCGTATGTAATATACAAATTTGCAGCCCTTATCATATCTCTTTCGGTTTGTTTCTTTGGTGAAAATTCTTGATTCTACATATCAGATTCCTTCTATCTGAAATTATTGAAGTCTTTTCTTTGTATTTTATGACACCAGTAGCAGATTTTTTCAGTCTCCTCTTTGGGCATCTGTTTTTTTTTTAAATATATTCTTCAAATGATGATGTTCCCAAACTTGGACTATGACATTTTTAATTTTACTCACTATCTTTGAGTTACCTTGTATAATTTGAGAATTACAACTATCACCTATATATGCTCTGCCATCATCTACTCCTTTGAATTTTGGATTTTCAATGGACTTTACTATTTCACTACATAATAGAACCTTCATAATTGGCCACCTCCCCACACTGACCTCCTGATCTAATGTTCCTAGACCAGACATGCACCACGTGGACCTGTCAGTGCAGTACGCCTAGTTTCTTATGTTGACCACCTCTGTACATTAACCTGTTTTCTACAGTCTCTTGGGTGGTCTACTTGCCAAGGTCCTACTGTGTTTTAACTTTCTATTTACCACATCTGAACTTAACATCTCTTGTAAACCTGCTTTCTACATAGGTGCTATATCAACTGATAGCCAGCCCAGTGACATGGGAGAGTAACTCTTTTTTTTTTTTTGGAGACAGAGCCTCAAGCTGTCACTCTGGATAGAGTGTGGTGGCATCATAGCTCACAGCAACCTCCAATTCCTGGGCTCAAGTGAGTCTCTTGCCTTCGCCTCCCAAGTAGCTGGGACTATAGGCGCCCGCCACAACGCCCGGCCATTTTTTGGTTGCAGCCGTCATTGTTGTTTGGAAGACCTGGGCTGGATTAGAACCCACCAGCTCAGTTGTACGTGGCTGGTGCCTTAGTCCGTTGAGCCACAGGCAAAGAGTAACTCTTGATTTCCCTCTCTCCTTCATCGTTCATTGCATGAAAGAATTTCTACCACGTATGTCTTGGCTTCCTTGCCTTCTTTCCATCTTTTTGCCTACAGCACTAGCCAAGTCTTGATTTCCAACCCCCACCCTGAAAATACCTACACCATGGCCCACACCAGGGCACCTAAGGGTCCCAGAGCTTCAATTGCACCTTCATTCTCTGCTACTCTCTGCCTTATTATCTATGCTGGTACAACCTCACTTGCTTGTGTTCCTCACAGGCCAGTCTATAACTGCTGTTTATGGTTTTCCTCTACTTGTAAAAACCACTTCCTTCTCTTCGTAGAGTTCAGAGTTTCGATATCATGTCCGAGACAATTTTCCAACCTTTCCTCTCATACCTCAGGTTTCTTGGTGCCTCTTCTCTGTATTTCCCACAATACCTTGTGTAGAATTAAATTTCTTTACTCACCATATTATAAATATGTGACACACACACATCATCTCCCTTTGGAATATAAGGACTGTAGGGGGAGGGATGTGCATTTTGCCTAGAAATTTGCGTAGTGCCTCAGATGCAAGAAAGGCTCAAAAATCGTAACAAATGAAAATATATTTATGGTTACTAGGCTGAGGGTAAAATCTCTGCCAAAAATACCAACAAAACCAAAAATCTTTCCTAAGAGTCATTTGCTTCCTGCCCTTTCATGATTAGAGACTCATTCTTTTAGCTTATATTTTCATTTTATGCTGAGAGCTTCATGGGTGCACAAGGCATGTAGAGTCAGAATTAAGAGCGGCTAGAAACAGGAGGGGCGCACATGGGAGGCTCCCAGAGATACAGACTAGCCCGAAAAGTAACAGCATTGGAGGAGAGAAATATATGTCCTAGCATCTGTGAAAGTGCATCTGGCAAGGCTCTGCCCTCTTATGGGTGAACTGAGGGGACCCTCAATAACATCTCCTCCAAGACTACTTCCTGTTTATCCTGTTTTACCCAGGCAACAAGTTTCAAGAATATTATTTGTTTCTTTTTGATTATTAGCTGTTGCCCACTAAATTTTAAGCAGCCCCAAAGGAATGTGATGTTCTGTTTCCCTCTCACATTTGATAGGGCTTTCTAGAGAGGTGTGGATTCAGTGATCAGTTAAAAAAAGGCAGGCTTACAGACAGACACTAATTGACCAATTGACAATGGGAGAACATGGTGCAAGTTTGGAGAGAGGGATTTAAGGGCATGTGAGTTTTTAAAAAAATAAAAATAGATCTGGGTACCTGCACATAAAAAATATATGCATACGTATCTGGGATGAAAAAGAGATTGGCAGTCTAAAAATGTTTGGTCTTAAGTGTCTACACGAATCAATAAAAAGTGTAGAGCCTATGCTAACTACTGTCTTCATAGAGAATCTCGTTCTCTCTCTCTTTCTGAGTCCCCAACTCCACCATCAATGGCACTAATGTCATGTTTTCTGTCTATTAAACTTAGAAAAGAATTGTTCTGTCTACCCACATGAAAAATTCATGGCTCCCTATACTGTAAGTGGCTTTGTGTTTAATACAGGTATATCTTACTTGTCAAATTGCTTTTTGGGTTCAGAATTTTTTTTTTAATTCCCTGCTTTTATTTATTATCTTATTACATTTTTAACTGTTGATGTTTATTTTTTATTTGACATTCAATGAATTTTCTCAGGGTCTACCTTTTTAGTACTGGCTGATGTTTTATAACATATTGATTCCCAATATTTTAAACTGACCCACTGTTGATATGAGGATCACACTAGGAAGTAAGATGTTTACATCTCACAACGAATAGCAGATAAATGAAATAATAAAGGTTGTCAAAAGCTGAGGCATAAAGTAAGCCAGGTTCTTGTTTGCTTTCAAGGATATATTGCTACGGAGCTTAGAACCGGCCAACCTCATAATGCACAAGGAGGGAAGTGGCTCTGGGCAGCAGGCTACTATTTTAGACATTTGAGATATTGCAGAAAAATTTTACCAAAAAATACTATTCAAAATGATGTTTAATTTTGTCCAACAAAGTACTTTATTGCAAATAAAAACCTTACTCTTATCAGACTGGAGGGACTGACTGTTGGAGTTTATGTTGTCTTTTTGTTGCTTTCTAGTTCTGTGACCTGACCCAAACAAGTCACTTTAGCCTGCTAGTGCCTTGAGTTCCTCATACATAAAATGCAAAGAATAATACTAATAAAGATAATAATAATAATAAAGACATGTATGATTGCCATAGGGAACAACAGAGATAAATACAGTAAGCATTTAGAGCATTGTTCGGCACATAGTAAGTGTGTAATAAAAGCTAGCTATTGTTACTACTGCAGTAATTAGTCCCAAGGGAATAGCCTGTCTAAAATTCTGTAAATAAAGGCAGATTCATTTAACCTTACTTCTGCTTTTTTCTTAAGAAGTAAACAACACATTTAACCCATACAATATCATTAATTATCTACTTCCACTGACTCAAGATACGATATACATATTTATCAAAGTAGCCTCAAGTCCCAGGTAGAATTCACTCTTTTGTTCCCTCAAAGAACTGAGCTCATGTTCTTTTGTGGCAGGAACTACGGTATAACATAATTTGTCTGTTGACATATCTATTATCCTGAGTGGAATGTTGATTCTTTAAGTGAAAGGGCACAATTTTATTCTTATTTTTACTTCCAGCCCTTAGGAACAAGTTTGGCAGAGTTCATCATATATGAGCTGAAGAGTGGATGACTGTGCCTAACTGAAATGAGGTCTAGTATTGGGCTTACTTGGATGTAGATTTTTCCTGACTCCTGTGTCTACATTAGGTTTCAATTTCAAGCTCTGTATGCTAACAAGTGTCAAGTTTTTAAGAAGACTACAACGTTTAAGATGAGAAAAGTGGTTTGCCTAGATATGTTCTGAAGTTCCCTTAAATACTGTGTAACCTTTTAACCACAGATCTTATATTTTGTTTTTCACAGCCAGTCTATTTTTATGCCCTTCAAAACAGTTCTGAAATTTAGCTTACAAAAGAGAACACGTAAGTCACTACTGGTTTTCACCTCTCTAAATCTATATGGTAGGGAGTATTTTGCTTTGAAGCAGTCTACTGATTTTAATACTATATAATATACAGTGATTTAGGACAATGGTCAACTAGAAATTGTTTTTTTTTTTCTTGGATTGCATGCTATTCCCAAGGCATGGAAGATGGGGAGAGGGCCAGATCAAGCAAGTGCCCTTACTACAACAGATACTAATGAACACTGTCAGCCAGAAACTACCCTGTGCAATGACAGACCAGAAAAAAATGTGAATTTGAAAATGATTTCATAAGAGAATAACTAATGTTGACCTTAAGAAATTACTGCTTAAATACCATATGCATTAGTTCCTATGACATTAGCTTGAAGTTCAAATATTCTTTTTTCTATTTTGAAGGTGAGTACTCCTATATGGGAGTAAGAAAACATCCAACATAGCTCTCCCTAAATTCTTTCTTGGAGCTGTTTTTTGGCAAAGGCATTCGTTAAAACTTATCTCACTTCAAAAATGAAGTGTTCCAACTATCAGATGCAGAATTTATCTGCATATCTGTGAAGACCGAGCTTTAAAGAGGCTGCCTTCAAAAAGAGGCAAGCCATACTTATTATGTTTAGTTGCAGTTAATATGCTCTGAAGTCGTAAAGCTAATAATAAGAAACATTTTTGAGGTAATAGAGGAGCCCATACACACACAATGAAAAGGCATCAGTACTGATTATGCCGAGCTGAGTATGCATGAATGTATGTAATGTGTACATATCCTATACACTGAGGTTGATAGCTAGTTTAGTTCGCACTTGGCTTTATTCAGTGTTTGGCTGCCAGCTGCTTTTCTTTTGTACATTGTGATTAATTTCATTGTCACCAGATTTTATGTTTCTCAAAGAGTCTTTTTTTGAACTTAGTCAGAAACCAGGAAAGGAATTAGGAATCCAAGTTGTTGGAGCGGTCTCTATTGTAGTCTGATAGACTCACTCAAATTCTATGGTCAGATAAAAACCATGAAAGAAGAATAAAAATAATGACAGCATTTTTTGCTTTTCAAATGAATCTCCTAACAATAGTGCTGCAGTTTTTGAAATATTTTATTTGGTCTGTATTAATATACATTTCCAAGCTCTTAAACTTCTGAGAAAACGAATTAAAAGGGATATGTATGCTTCCTTGATTGGTATGTGAGAAACCCCATGGAATGTGTAATACAAAAAGCTACATAGGCAAAATGTTTTATAAGCATGTTTAAAAGGGGACTCTATCAAGCCATTTCTATATGCTCCTGATTACTGGCTTGTGTGCTGTGAAGAACAAAACTTCAACTCAAAATGCAAATCATACAGGAATCATAAAAAGGCACAAGCCAACCCTGCTATCACAGTAATTAAGATTTTCAAAGTAAAATTATTTTCTTCTTTCCCCCCCCCCCCTTTTTTCTTGCTTAAAAAAAAAGGAGAGGCAACTTAAAGGAAGTCAAAATTTTGGGATGCTTTCAGTTAAGGATGTTGCAGGTAAAAATTATGCCACATTTGTTTAAAAAAAATTCCTCTTTTTGATACATATTAAGTCCCTCCCTTAATTAAGCCTTCTGGGGTTTCAATGTGTTGATCTCATTTTAAACCAAGCTCAGCACAATTAGACACACTGAGAAGATGGAAGATAAGTGGTGTACACAAAAACATTTCAGACACAAATGTTTCATCCTGCAAGGCCCCAATTTTCTCTTTCCATTTTTAAAAATCTGGGCTCAAATAAAGAAAAGGAAAAAAAATTGATTATTTTCAGCTTGTCATACATCTCATTTGGAGTGGGTCAGACCTCCCCATTCACAATTACCACTAGTTAATCTTATCAGAGAAAAATTCAATTACATTTATCAAGGTTATTCCATAGACTCAAGCTATTGCTTTGGAAAAAAAAATGGATTTCAGTGTTAAGAATGTTAGCATTGTGTGTTCCTCCGATTTTAAAATAAAAATAAAAAATAAATAATTAAATCCTGCTTTTACGTCTATGTGTTATTAATGTAGAGCTGTAATAAAGTAATATTTGACAGCTTTGTAAAAGGATTATTAATACATAGATTATGGAAGTTTAGGAGGGAGGCTCATAACTGTTAATAGACTTCAATTCTCAGCCTACACTGACATTTTAAAAAATCTAGTTTCAAATTTGATAACAGATTACCAGCTAGGCTGGAAGCCAACCACCTGATTAAGGCAATTTAAATGCTTGCAAAGTGGTGAGATTAAAATCAAATAAGTGCCGATTTTTTTTTCCTGCTTCACTTATCTTCCCCTGGATTCGTTCCTTAACTACCAGGTGGTGGAGGACTCTGGGTAATTTTCCTCTGCGCCAATTACCCCAGGATGGTTTTTAGGGTGAAGCAGAATAATTACTGCACTATCAATCCAAAATGGGCCGCTTAATGTGTTTAAGAGAGATTTTGAGCCTTAGCAGGGAGGCTGCCTGAAGCGTGCTCTGCTCGCCATGCCAAAGCCCACTCGGCCTCCTCGGATAGTTAACCGTTCAGTGAGAAGGCAGCGCACACCCAAGGTGAACGAAAACAAGGAAAACTCCTGGGAAGCTGTGGGAAAGTTAATGAGCTGCTTCCAACGTGTGGCAGGCTGCAGTCGCAGGTGGCTGACAAAGCTAGGCAGGTTAGGAAAATAATATTTATCATCCAGCTGCCAGGACTGTCTTTATCAAAACTCTTGCTAAAATCCATACAAGAGGAAGAAAAACGGGTATGAAAAAAAGAATTTTGTTTTGAAGAGAAACAAAAACAAAAAAGCCCCAAGCAGCTGTGATTCAAATTCTCTCCCCTTGCTGATGGGTTGGAAAGGAAGTGGGGAGATAGCGAGTGAATCTGACAGCATTTTTGAAACGTTTTCCTGCAAACAAAATGAAAAATAACAAGTAGCTAAATCAGATTATTTATTGAAAAATTAAAATTAGGCTGCAACTCTGACATGACACTACTAAATTCTATTTTGTAGCAACCTCAAATTAAGTAACACGTTCCATCTGTTGAGCCCGCTCTGAATTTCCGTAATTATCATTATTTGAATGTAAATTTTGTGTTTTAGCCAGTTTATCCAGAGAAGCACAATACTAATTTAAAATAAAAATAAAGAAATCATTATCTGTAAGGGGGCTGCTGCTGTTTCCTTCATTTCATTATTTCTTTATATTGGTCTTTAAATGATCTGTGCCTTCCCCCTGTTCAGTGTGGTGTGGGTTTTTTCCTCTTTATTATTTAATCAAAGACTGATTTATGATTTAGCTTAACAGATGGTTTGTGATAATGTGAGTCAAAGTGTTTTATTTTAGAGAAATGCAGCATTGGAAATTGTGGTGTGTGTGTGTGTGTGTGTGTGTACGCGCATGTGTGTGAAAGCGTTTCTGTTTTTCTGGCTCTGCATTCCTATCTGTGTATGTATCTGGAAGTCAGAGCTTCTGAATGCTGACCCCAGTAGGGTAGTATTCCGTACAAAACTGATTTATCGATGCAATCATTCCTGGCTCTTTACCTTGGTAATCAGTTTCATCGGCAAGGGGGAAAAAAAGATAAATGAGGATCAAGGGAAACGCATGCTGTCTTGTGTTCTAAGTATACATGTTAAACTACATGTTGGGGAGAATATCATGAACTTTCTATTGGTAGGAAATGAACTCCTACCCACTCTGACAGATGCTCTGGTTTATACGGAAAAGTATTTTGTAAGGCTCACACACAGTCCACTGAAGATTATCACATTAAATCATATTTACTTCAGAGGTCTGTAATAATTACATATGCACTTGAAAATCCCCAGGACTTTGTCTGCTGTGTCACAAATTTATACTCAAACATTTTCATTTGATGTGCAAAGTGAGAAGTACTCTTTAGTGGCAAGACAATTATCTGATTCTACTAATAAATGACTGCACAAGTAGTCATTTTTAATTGAACAATTATAGGATATTGCACTGTCAGTTGATTATAGAAGTCATTTCATAAATGTCAAAAATCTCTTTAAATGAATTATGAAGCTCCAAAATAACTCCGGCAATCAGCCAGCAATAACACAATAATCTGTTTACCCTGTTGTCAGCTGAACTCTTACCATTTCGTTGAGGGGAAGAGGCTAAGAGGGAAAGCAGAGACAGTGTAGGGAGCCCTTTTCAAGGATTATGCTTAGCTCCAACTGAAGCAAACACCTAAGCTTTGATTAGCACAGATTTTGAGTGTTCTCAAGAGCTTGCCTATGTATAAAATGTATTACTAAATCAAAGTCCTCCTGTAAAGACAGACTTTACAAACATACATGTGTCTGCTATTCATTGAATATTTTCAAGATAAATTCCATAAACCCTGTAATAGAAACTTTGGAGCTGAACCAATGCTTACCAGGACTCTGCCCTTTTCAATCTTGAGTTGGTTTACTCACCACTTCATTCCTTTCTTCCCATCATACTTGAGTTGAATCTTGTTAACTATTTCTTTAACATCCATCAAATTTTATTATTGACACACACCCAGAGGACGTGTCATTCTTTCCATCCCATAACAGATATTGCTGTGTTTAGTTTCTCCTACTTTCTATTGGCATGGCATAAGTGTGGACACATATCTGGATATACTAATATTACATTTTCAGCTGCTAAGAATGAAACCGGAGAGTAATTTTTCACTTGGAGAGAAGTAGCACCGATAACAGAATAAAAGTTTTTGCCATTGAATAGGCACTTTTATCATAAAATATTTTTATATAACATGGCATACATATCCTTAAGAAATTCATTCTGATTTTGAAAATCAAATTTGAGTTGTTTAACACATACATTTTGATATGGCATCTTTCATATTTGTTGCTTTCCACTTAATAACACTCTATACAGATGTTAATCATAATCAGTCATAATGTGTAAATATATCAACGATACATTTATTTTTCTGTTCTTTTCCAACAATGTGAGTTATGAGCAAAGATGTCAATGTTTGTTTTCAGATAGAAGTATCATTTATAAATTTCTTCTTGGAATAAATCTTTGTAATGTGAAAAATAAAACCTCGTTTTGTGATTTCGTCAGTTTGGGATTACCTAGTTTAAGTCCTTCTGAGTGGAATCCACTCGCTAATTTTACCACAAAGCCATCGGAGTAATCTTAATTTTGTAGCCTCTCACTGGTTATATATGGAAGGCACAGGATAATGCCTCCCTTGTTGTTTTCAGACGGTGCATCTATCAGCGGATGGTAGATAACACAGCAGACAAATTAGTTTGTCTCTAAACATGTTTCTGAGTTGCCTTCCTTAGTAAGTCTTTCATGTTCTATATTCCCAAATCTGTAAAAGAAACAAAGAGATACTGTCATAAACTAAAGTGTAATACAAAAAGAAAATTCTAAGAACAGCGAAAGAAAAATTACTCCAAAACCTATAAAACTTCCCTCCAATACTTATGGATAGGATTGGATGACATCTTTATTCCTAAAAAGACCAGATCAATGACTTGTGGTCTAACAGTTCTCTTAACACATTTCCTGCTGGCCATGTAAGCAGTGAAATCAAAGGAGCAAAGAAGAACCTCTGTAAAACTCATGTTTTCTTGAGAGACCTAAAAGAAGAAAAGACAAAAAACAAGGGTGGGTGCACGGGAGTTTGCACTGACTCAGAATGGACGGAATGGCATTACTAGTAACAAGGGTTACTTACATTTGCTTACTTCTTACATATCCAATGTTATATAAAATGACTATTGCCTCTGCGAAATCTTTTGAAATTGGTTGCTTGAATAGTTCTTGCAGGGTTTATACAAACATAGATGAAAAACATCACACCTAAAGTATATTTGTATTTACCCAGACTAAAAGAGGGATATTATGATATTCTGTTAACTGTTACTATACTACATCATTTTCTCTATTTAGAAGAAATGAAATATATATATTTTTTGAGATAGAGTCTCACTATTTGCCCTCAACAGAGTGCTATGGCATCATAGCTCACAACCTCAAATTCTTGGGCTTAAGTGATTCTCTTGCTTCAGCCTCTTGAGTAGCTGGAATTACAGGTGCCCGCCACCATGCCCAGCTATTATTTGGTTGCAGTTGTCATGGCTGTTTAGTAGGCCAGGGCCGGGCTCAAACCCATCAGCTTCAGTGTACGTAGCTGACACCCGACTCACTAAGCTACGGGGCCCTGAGCCAGAAATGAAATACATTAATACAAGATTTTATTGAATCTAAAAATATCATTGTTAGATATACTATTATTTTATATGTCCCTATGAAGGAAAAAATGCTGCTACTTAATCACATCAATGGTAACACATCCCAAATAAAGGATGTTAGGATCTGAAAAATATAGCCCTTAGCTTCCCTGAAATGGGGTAGCATAATCATAACATAAAATCCTGATGACATAAAAGCCATTTAAGACTCTAGGGATGCATTAATGTCTACATTATTACAAACAAATTGGAAAATTGAGTGAAAAATACACTGCTTATATATATATATATATATGAAAAATACATATGCTTATATATATATGAAAAATATGAAAAATACATATGCTTATATATATATATGAAAAATACATATGCTTATATATATATATGAAAAATACACTGCATATATATATATATATATGTGTGTGTATATATATATACACATTTGTAATAAAGTAATACTTTATAAATAAAAATAAACTTTGGTGCTCTCTATGTTTCTGGCCTCAAATTATAAACTATATATTCCCTTACTGCCACTGGGCAACTAAACATTATAAAAACACAATGCATTCACACTTACATAGGTATATGTGTACAACATAAATATGCATAAATGTAAACATATACATAGTAACAGATTTTTTTATTCTTTTTTTTATTATATCATGGCTGTGTACATAAATGTAATCATGGGGTACAATGTGTTGGTTTTATATACAATCTGAAATTTTTTCATTGAACTGGTTGACATAAGTAAAAGATTTTTAAAGTAAAACTTAATGCAATGAACCAAGGGTTAAAACTAAGTTAACTCTACTGATAAATAATTTTCAGAAATAAGAATTTAAAATTACTGGCACACACCAGCAATTAGAAAACAATATCAAAAAAAGTGAATTTCTAGTCTATTTAATATTTGTCTGTTTTTCTTCTTTACAAGATTTATTTAGTATTTGCCTCCTTATTCTCCACCTCCTCTCATAGAATAATCTCAAATTTATCCCTATTGCTATCACTATTTCTAGACGTGTAGATGAAGGAAGAAACTTTTAAGGCTTGAAATGTAACAATAAAAAACGTTTAAAAATAAGTAAAATCACATAGAGTGTTTTCTTACGGTTTTGGCATTAAAACATCAGTTCGGGATTCAGGAAACACAGACTGATGCAATCAAATGGTTACTATCTAACCCTTTCCTTAATCTTTTAAGGGCTGAAGAAAATGAATAAATAGAAAAAGTTACTGAGAAAAAAATAGCTAGGATAGACGGGATTTGAAAGCATTTGTAAGGAGTTAAAATGCAATGAATTGTGTACTATAGGCAATATTTGGAGAGCCTTCTGAATTATTTAAAGCTACCATAAAATATCTTCTTTCTAAAAACCCATTTTTCAATATATTAGTCATAAAACAGAAGAATAATTAAGAGGATTGGGATGGTTGGTTTTCAATTTTAGAACGTTTAGAGATTCAAGGGTATCATTATCGGTCTTTTCAAGACATTTTAAAAGGGAGCAATGAACAAAACATTTGATGCATCAAAAAACTTGGTCCAGACGGGGAAATGAGCAGGCTTTTCCTTTCTTTCCTTTCCATCTTCACTCTTTCTGATCTTCTCCCTCGTTTTTCTGCTCCCTGTTTCTTTTCTCTGGCCATGCCAGACTCTCTGTTTTGGGATGTTGCCATATCATTTTACCTGGGGGCATCTCCTGTTCCTGACTTTTTCCCCATTATGTATCATACCCTGTCCTAGATCCAGTGTTTTTTGAAGTTCGTTAAATGAGTTAAGGCTATTAATAAAATAATTCAAGTTAACATGTGAATCTGAATTAATATGTTGCAACAGTTTAGCATGTTGGCATGAGATCTATTAAGAACACGTGCTTCATCTCAAGAAAATAAATGCTTAAAACTACCATTTCAGGGAAAAGGACAAATAAGTGGTTATATAAATTTGTCTTCAAACCAACCCCATAATATTATTCTATCTATAGAAACGTTTCCTATGCTTGTTTCTATCATAAACTCTACGTTAGTATTTCCAGTTTTCTCCCGAACATTTTCATGTGTCCTCTTGATTGCCTTGGCTTTTCAACTTTAACATATCCCTAAACAAGTTCATTGTCTTACTGTCAAAACCTTTTCTTCCTTTTGTAAAAGGTTAATTTCTTCATTAACCGAACTGTTGTGTGGTCTATCGGCTTTGTCCCTCACTTAGCTTCCTCTCCTTCAACTCCCACCCACTTTTAGCTGAGTTGTGTAGAATCATTTCAGAATTAGATCTTGAGTCTGGCTCCTTCACTCTGCCGCCACTCACAATGACTTCGTTAGGCAGAGAACTTAATGTTTTATGGCCATGATCTTCTCAATTTTGCCAGTAACAAGTTGTTTTCCTCACTGAGTGACGGCCTCTTGGCCTTTACTCTGTCACTATTTGTATATATACCTTTCGTGAATACCAATCTTATATGTCATCCTTGTTTGAAAATCAGGCTTCTCATTACTTTCATTATGAAGTCTAACCATTGAAGTTGGAGTTAAAAAACAAACAAATCCTTCATTTTCAGAATTAAATTTTCTTTTCTGCTTAGATGTTTACAAATAGTCCATCCAGCCTTTGTTCCAAACTCACAGAATATTTGCCCTTCTCCAAATATTTGTAGCTCTTCCTTTTATTCTAGGCTTCATAAGGTTACTGGATTGCCTAGAATGTATTACTTACTGGCACTATTTCTTTTTTATCTTTTAAGTTTTATTTCTGAAGGCTATTCCTCTACAAAGGCTTTCCTGACACTAGAAGGCAGTTGACATCCCTAACTTAGGTGTTAACCTTATTGGATTTGCTGTGGGTTATGTTCCATCACAGCCAGGTCTCACCCACCAGTGCAGAGGCTGGGCTTTTCCTTCTATACCACAGTGACATGATATGTGGGAATCAAAACCTCACACCACAAGTGGGAGTTATAAAATTCCTGAATCACTGAAACACTGAGGGTGTTCACACAAAACAGTTTTGATGAGACCCAGTTCACTCACGTCTTAAATCATGCTAGGGGGCATGATAAAGACCATGTCCTTTACCTGGAGAAATGATGAGTGACAGACAGCCTCTTGTTGATGGCAAGCCTTTACCTGTGACCATAAGAAACAAAAATAAGGTCCTGAATTATTACTGTGATGATGGAAATAGAAGACAAAAATGAGTGATATTAATTGGAACATGGTGATTAATGTGTTACTAGGTCAAAGAACAAAGTCTAGTTTGATGCCCAGATTTCCAGTTTGTTAAATATAGATCACAATAAGAGAATAAAAAAGAGTCCAGAGGAAAGAGCAGGTTCAACATATGGATTTATCTGCTTTCAGTATATTAAAGTATATATTTACTTTAGGTCATTTGATACTTTAGACTGAAAGCTACATCTTAAGGTATACATAAAATGTTGGATTTATTTTATTTTATTTTTTAGTATAGGTTCAGACAATAAACATTTTCAGCTTTGAGCACCTTGTGCTCAATGTAGCAAAATTTCTACATGGCCTTTGTAGCATGAAACAGCCATTAACCAATAGGTATGCTTGCCTTCCAATGAGACTTTGTTTACAAAACAAGTGGCAAGCTAAAACCAGCCCATAACTATAGTTTGCTGACCTCCTACCCATCAAGGAGGTGCTCTGTGAATAGGAGGATGAGTGTCATCAGAGCAAATGAGATTATTTCAGGAAAACAGGCAGAGGAAGCTCAGTGTGCCATCAGATTAGTGTGATTGGATCAGGAAGGGAACAGCATGTGCAAAGACCAGAAAAAAATAATCAAATATTCTGGAGATTTTGAAAACCCAACTAAAATATTGTGATAGAAATAAGGGAATAAAGGGGGCCGTGCCTGTGGCTCAAAGGAGTAGGGCGCCAGCCCCATAGGGCAGAAGTGGCGGGTTCGAATCCAGCCCTGGCCAAAAACTGCAAAAAAAAAAAAAAAGAAAGAAGGGAATAGAGATTTTCAAGAAGTTTATAGTAAATGTATAGAGACCTTTAGAAAATGTGGATAATAAATACATAAAAATAAAAAGTGATCACTGACTGGATTTTGTGATGAGGTAGTCCTTAGGGACTTTGGAGAAATAATTTTCAAAAGAGAGTGAAAAAAGATGTCTGACCAGAGACATCAGCTCTGGGATCATATCAGAAAGAAGGAAAAGTTTTAGGTGAAAAAAAAAAAAAAACAGACAGAGGTTGGGTGTAATTCCTAGAGAAGTGTTAGAACCTAAAAGACACTCCATGGGAAGACATTGTGGAGCAGAACAAGAAGGAGTATTACAGCAGCAGAGGTCAACCCTGGAGAAGCTTGAAGCGTGGAAAAAAGGGCAGGTGGGAGTTTTGTTTCTCCCTCACTTCCCTGCAAGGCTCCTGAGCTGCTGGAGAGCTTGTCTACTCTCACAAGCCCAAAGCTGCTGCCACCAGTGAACTGGAAGCTTCCTAAAGACTACTCAGCCATAAGAAAAGATGGAGATTTTACATCTTTTACATTTACCTGGATGGAGTTGAAACACATTCTTCTTAGTAGAGTATCTTAAGAATAGGAAGAAAATAACCAATACTAATATGAAACCAATATATATGCAATTACACGCCCACATGACTGATAAAAACGCAAATATAGTCTAGCAAGGAGGAAGGGAGAGGAAGGAGAAGGGAGTGTGGAGGGTGGAGGGAGACTGGTCAGAGCAGGGAGGGTGAATGGCGGGATCTCACCTAATGTGCACAAAGTGAGGGTGTTTAGCACACCAGCTTGGTGAAGGGCCCAACTACAACATGAACTTTACTTAGGAACTTTACTCAGGAACAATGTAACCTGAAAATTTGGAACCTCATATTAATTTGAAATTAAAAAAAAAAACAAAAACGACAAAACACAAGGCTGCCAGCTCCCTCAGTGTCACTTCCCATCACCACAGACCTGAGCCTGGGACGGAGGATGTCATGCTGCTTCTCCACCCACTGCGTGCTTTTGTCCTCCCAGTGCTTTTGTTCATTGTCACACAAACATTTCCCAACTCTGGCCTAGACTTTGGGAGCCGCAGGAGCTGGTAGGAACTGGGGGATCTGTGTAACCTCAGAGCCTGGACAATCTGTGTGGGTTTCTGGAGGGAGGGAGAGACAATCAGAGTAGCAGCTTTCCTCCATATGGACTCTTTTCCTCCCTTTCCCCTCCCTGACCCATGGCTGCCAAGAGAGGCAATTGAGCCAAGGCTCTCAGGAGCAGCTTCTTCTCGTTTGGTGAGTACACTACACCACGTCTTCCACAGAAAGTGGGGCTTACACTATTCTTCTAAAAACCTACAGCATACTAAGGGGCACTTAGACTGTGAACTCCCTGCTCACCAGCCCTCCCCAGTACTGCTCGCCAGGCTGCTCCAGCAGAGCAAAGCATGCCCTAAGGCAACTCAGGACCAGCAACTTCTCCCTGGCACAGTAAGGGATTCATTTTCAGAGACCCAGAAGTAGGCCCACAGGCTAGATATCACACACCCAGGACTTGATCCTGTTGCGTAGAAGCACAGAGGGGGAGATTTGGAACTAAATCTCAAGAGGCAGGGAGGCTGCATGAGTTAAACTGAAAAGACAATGCAGTATGACTCATAGCAGCACCAAACTTGTGGAGCACCCCTCTACCACAGGAAAACAACAGCTGCTCCAGTTTAGAAGAAATCAGAATGAGATCCTAGATAGGGAAGCTCTCAGCCTGCAGTATTATTGCTGTAGAGGTCAGTTAGTTGGGGCTTCCACCTGTAGGTAGATGCCAGGGTGAGAGCCCTGAGCAGGGGAGGGAGAAGAGGGAAACCTGCTCCTGAGCCAGACTGTGAATCTCAGACTTCCTCACACAGGAGGCCATTTCGTCCCCTAACACATCTGGATTTCCTCCAGGAGCACAGAAGTAGACTCTGAGGCCATTTCATCCCCTACTCCCTCCACCTAGATTTCCCCCAGGAGCAAGAAGTATACTTTAGACCCTTGCAGAGATGGCTTCCTTGCTGGCTTTTGTGGAAATTGATGGCAAGGTCACTCAATCCAGACCCACCCAGCCTCATTCCCTCACCTGCCTCTGTTGTGATGGAGAATTCGGGCTCACTTGGAAGTTCCAAGGCTCTGCCTACAACATGGGGCATTCAAGTCCTTCTCTGAAGGGGCTAGAGCTGGTCACAGGTTCAGAAAACAACACTGTAGCTGATTCTTTCCAGCAATCACCACCTACTGGCAGGAAAGTTAATCTGTACATTCCTTAATAGCTGTGGTCCCACCCACCAGGCCCCAGGCCATGCACTGGTACTGTTGTATGGCCCCTTAGGAACCGGGCTGTACAGCAGGAGGTGACTGGCAGGAAAGCGAGCAAAACTTCATCTATCACCATCACCCCTCACCCCCAGATAGCCCCAAACAGGACCATCTAGTCATAAGAAAACAAGCTCTGAACTTCCACTGTTTCTACATCATGGTGAGTTGTATAATTTATATGATGATATATCACAGTGTAATGATAATAAAAATAAAGAGCACAATAAATGTAAAGTGCTTGAATCTTCATCCACCCCCACCTCCTCTGACCCATGTAAAAATTGTCTTCCATGAAACTGATCCCTGGTGCCAAAAGGGTTGAGGACCGCCACTTTGTAGCATTTACTGACTGAGTCACACAGAATGGTAGGTTCATACCCCCAAGCACCAGCTACTGTCTCAGAGATTAAACTGGGCATGCCAATGTAATTCACAATGTTAAGAAGACCACAGGGCTGGGGAAAAGAGAAAAGTTTTCAAGGATTTCTATTTTCCCTCATCGATAAGAGGCAGAGAATCTGTCCACAAACATAGCTTACCACCAGTATAGCCTGCAAACAACCCGCAACTGAGAAAACCATCACACTAAGGATATCTATAATCAAGGCATAAACCAAGCCCTAGACTACCATCAAAGCATGCACAAGCAAAGCTTAAGATTCATATGCAACATAAACTACAAACAGACCCTCATGTGTGTAGTTGGGGAGTACCATATGAACAAAAGAAAATTCAAAATCAAGAAGCAATAGCTGTTCCAGCTTAGAAGAAATCAATGTAAAGCTCTGAAAAAGTATGTAATCAATGCAAAAATCAATGTAAAAGTATGAAAAATCAGTGTGGAAGGTTACTTACAAAGGGTCATGCCAGCTCTTTAACAATGGATCTCAGCCAATATGAAAATATTGAAATGGCAGATAAGAATTCTAAATATGGATTATAAGGATGCTCAGTGAAATCCAACAGAAAATGAAAAACCAACTCAAAGTATCCAGAAAAACAATTCTGCAAATGAATAAAAACTCTAATAATGAGATAGACATATTATTAAAAGACCAAATATAATTTCTGGAAATAAAAAATTCATTTAACAAAATATGAAACAAAGTGGAAAGCTTTAAAAAAATAGATGAAGCCAGGTAAAGAAAAGAATTTCAAAGCTGGAAAACAATTTATTTAATTAACTCAGTATGTTAAAAATAAAAAAAACAAAGAATTAAGAGGAATAAACAAAGCCCATAAGAATTACTGGATTATGTAAAATGGTGAAATATAAGAATCATGGATATCTCTGGATGAAGAAGAAAACACACAAGAGCTAAAAACCTGTTTGAGGGAATAACTGAGAAAAACTTTCCCAGTTTTTCTAGAGATTTAGACATCCAGGTGCAGAAGCTCAAAGATCGCCCGAGAGATTCATTGTTCGAAGACAATTACCAAGAACAATACTCATCAGAATGGCTAAAATCAAAACAAAGGGGGAACTCTTCTGAGCAGTGAGGTGAGAACATCAAATCATCTACAAAGGAAAACCCATCAAACAAAGTACAGATTTCTCAGTGGAGATCCTACAAGCCAGATGGGGCCCCATCTTCAGTCTTCTTAAACAAAACCACTGCATGGCCAGAATTTTCTATCCTGCAAAACTAAGTTTTATATATGAAGGAGAAATAGACTTTTCCAGACAAGCAAACACCGTGAATTTGTCAAAACTAGAACTGCCCCTCAAAAATACTCAGAACGAATTATATACATGGACCAGCTAAATAGATACCCACCAGTGTAAAACAAAAGCTAAAGCTCAGAACTCATATAAAACAATAGTACAAAAGGGCAAACAAAGCAATAAGGTACTATCCAACATGATGAACAGACTAAAAGTGCACATATTAATTTTATCAATCAACATCAATGGTCTGAATGCACCAATCAAGAGATACGAGCTTGCTGAATGGATGGAAAAAATACAACCCAAGTATCTTCCATCTTCAGGAAACATATCTAACTCACAAGGACTCATACGTATTCAAGGTGATTGAATGGAAAAAAAATTCACACAAACAGAAACTGAAGGGAAGGCAGACGTATCTATTTTTCTATCAGATAAAATTGACTTTAAATAAAAAATGGTAAAGAAAAAGATGATTATTACATACTGATAAGGGGAATAATTCAACAAGAATACATAACAATTGTAAATATTTATGCACCTACATTGAAGTGTCTAGGTTCATAAAGCAAATTTGCTTAGACTTAAGCAAAGAGATAAATGGTAGGATTGTAATTTCTGGGTATTTCAATACCCCACTGACAAGGGCAGTGCCTGTGGCCCAAGGAATAGGGCATCAGCCCCACAGAACAGAGGTGGTGGGTTCAAACCCAGCCCCAGCCAAAAAACTGCAAAAAAAAAAAAAAAAAGATACCCCACTGACTGAGTTGGACAGATCTTCTAAGAAGAAAACAAATAAACACTGTACTTAAATAGAATTCTATAAAAAATGGGCCTGGCAAACATTTATAGAACATTAAAAAAAAAACTACTGAATATATATTCCTCTTAGTCATGTATGAAAAGAAAAGTTGGTACTATACTATAGACATTTTTCCATAACATTGAGAAATCGGTAATCCTACCAAACTCGTTCTATGAAGCCAGTATCAATATCCTCAACCAGAGAATGGACACTGCAAAAAATAAAAGGAAAAAACAAAACCACAGATTATTATGTCTTATAAATATAGATCCAAAAAACCTCAATGAAATACTAACAAACTGAATTCAATGACACATCATTCCAGGGATACATGAATGTTTCAACATATGTAAATCAACAAATGGGGTTCACCATATAAACAGAAGCAAAACAAAGACCATATGATCCTTTCATTAGATGCAGAAACAGGATTCAACAAAATCCAGCAACTTTTCATGGTAAAAACCCTCAACAAATTGGATAAGAACCAGAAAAACACCCTTATAACCAAGGCAAATTTTAGTGGTAAAAACAAAGCTGGAGGCATCAACCCAACAGACTTTGGAACTGAATAGAAAACCAAGAGATGAAACCAGTCTCATATACACATCTGATCTCTGATAAACTCAACAAAAGCATACACTTGGAAAAGAACCCCTATACAAAAAATGATGCTGCCAGACATAGATAACCACATGTAAAAGACTGAAACTGGACCCACACCTTTCACCACTTACAAAAATTGGTTCAAGATGTATAAAAGATTGAAATCTAAAGCATGAAACAATAAAATCCTAGAAGAAAGTATAGGAAAACTCTTGAGGATGTTGGCCTGGAGAAAGATTTCATGAAGAAGACTCCGGTGGTAATTGCAACAACAAAAATAAACAAATGGGACTTAGTTAAACTGAAAAGCTTCTGCACAACTAAGGACACAATAATTGCACCAAATTGACAATCTTGAGAATGGGAGAAGGTATTTCCATGTTACAAATCTGACAAAAGCTTGATAATTAGCATCTACAGAGAACTCTAATCAACAAAAAAGAGCAAATAATCCCATCTATTAATGGACCAGAGATAAGAATAGAACCTTCTCTGAAGATGACAGACAAATAGCTAACAAACATAAAAAGAAGTGCTCATTGTCCCTAAACATCAGAGAAATACAAATCAAAACCACCCAGAGATCTCACCTAACCCCAGTGAGATTAGCCCATATCACAAAGTCCCAAAGTTGCAGATGGAGAGAAGAGAACACTTTTACTCTGTTGCTGACACTTCAAACTAATACAGCCCTTTTGGAAAGAAGTATCAAGGATTCTCAAAGAGCTCAAATTAGATCTCCTGTTTAATCCTACAATCCCACTACTATGTATCAACCCAGAAGAAAGAAAATCCTAATCATAAGACATTTGTACTACATTGTTTATCACAGCTCCATTTACAATTGGAATAAATGCCTATCAAATTAGGAATGGATTTACAAACTGTGGTATATTTATACCATGGAATACTAGTCAGTCATATAAAGATTGAGAATTTACGTCTTTTATATTAATCTGGATGAAGATGGAACACATTCTTCTCAGTAAAGTATCACAAGAATGGAAAAGCAAATATCTTATGTACTCAATACTAATATGAAGCTAGTAGACTATCTAATTCATGCTCATATAGGAGAAAACACATTTCAATTTAAGTTGGGGAGAGAAGCATCTTGGGATGGGAGAGAGGGAGTTTGGTGTGTTCCCACCTAATGGGCACAATGTAGGGGGGTGTAGCACACATTTTGGGTGCAGGACATAACTATAAGAGGGACTTGACCTAAAAAATTCACACATTGTGACCTGTTGTTTGTACCTCAAAGTAACCTGAAAAAAAAACACAAAAAAAGGACAGAACATAACCTAAAATTACAAAAGCCATATATGGCAAACCCACCACCAACATCATAAAGGATGGGTTAAAATTGAAAGCATTCCCCCTAAGAACTGGATTAAGAAAAGGATACCCACGGGCACCACTTCTATTCAACATAGTCCTGGAAGTCCCAGCCACAGCAATCAAGCAAAAAAAAAGAAATTAAAAAATCCAAGTCAGGAAAGGACTGTCAAACTATCAGTTTTTGCTGAAGATATGATCTTGTTTCTAGAAAATTCCAAAGACTCCTACAATTAATAAATTCAGCAAAGTCTCAGGTTATAAAATCATTGTATGAAAATAAGTAGTATTTCAAGGGGTAGGGGCAAGATGGCCAACTGCAAGCAGCTTCTGACAGAGGCTGCTGTCCAAAAGGAAAGATAACTTCCAGAAACTGCCCAATTGAGCTGAAGACTGGGAGCCCAGCCAAGACAGAGAAGTGATAACTGCAGGTCACTTCTGAGGCAAGTTGCGATTTCAAGAAACCAAGCTTCAGGCAAAAAAACTGAACTAAAGTTTTCCGCTATTCTGAACTTCCAGGACACCCTTCCCCCCTTACCTGACACACCAGAAGCCTGATCTCAGCTGAAACTGAGGGAGGAGGACTTGAGCAGTGCCCACCCTCCCTATCTGCCAGAACAGGTGGCCTGCCAGGTAAGAGAAACTGGGGCCCAAATGAGCACCCGCCAAACCCCAGGCCAGTAACTCCACTGGGACCCCCACACGGCTCCAATTGGCACCCTGCTGGGCCTTGGCCCACCACTGCAGAGGCCAGGAAGTCCTCCAGGACTCCCACACAGTGCCAATCTGTGCCCCACCTGGCCTCAGCCTACCACCTGCCGGGACCTCCGCCTGGCTCAGATCCATGTCCCAGGTCCACTGCCCAAAGAGGCCAGGAACTCCAGTCTGTAGGGACCCCCACGCAGCCCTGATTGATGCCCCGTGGGGCCTTGGTCTGCTGACTGCCATGGTCAGGGACTCTGCCGTGAACCCTGCGTGGCTCTGATACGTGCCCTCCGGGACTCAGCCCTCTTTTAGCAGCAGCCAGGGACTCTGCTGAGCCTTGGCTCGCTGCCTGGTCTGCCCTGGCCAGGGACTCCACTGGGACCCCCACACCAGGCCTACACCTGCTGCCCACACAGACCAGAGACTCCACCAGAAACCTGCCAGGCCCCCGCCTGCCTGCCTGGGCCAGGAACTCCAGGAGTCACACGACCCGCATCCTCCCCTACCCTCTCTGCCTTCACACTGGGCCCGCTGTCTACCCAGGAACTCAGGAAACTAAGTGACCCTTGCCCTCTCTCCGGAGCCCTCCTCCCAGCCAGAGACTGCTGGAGGCACGGACTCCCTTTGCAAAGGCAACCGGGTGCCCCACCCCATGCCTGATGCTTGATCTGGGTATGCACACTCTGGAGCTTCTCCTACAGCCACAACTCCCTGGGTGGGGCAGTCCCAGAGGAGCTAAACAGGGTAACTCCCTACAAAGATCCAGCAACAACAAAGTGATCCTGCCAGGGTCTGATCTGGGAGAGACAGTCTGGGGCAACAGTGAAAAATAATCATGAGGCGGAATCAACAGAAAAACTCTGGCAATATGAATAATCAGAGTAGATCAACTCCCCCAAGGAATGACAAGGTAGATACAGCACAAGATCCCTTGCATAAACAAATGGCTGAGATGTCAGACGTTGAATTCAGAGTCTGGATAGCAAATAAGATCAGCACAGTGGAGGAAAAGATGGAATTAGAATTTCAAGCAGTAATTCAAAAGATGTCTCAAGAACTGAACAAATTCAAAGACAAAATGACCAAAGATTTTGACACATTGAGACAAGAAGTTGCAGCCCTCAAAGATCTGAGAAATACAGT
>CAUYRH010023931.1:0-12291 GCA_963574655.1 Perodicticus potto | reverse complement strand
TTTTTTTTTTTTTGAGACAGAGCCTCAAGCTGTCCCCCTGGATAGAGTGCTATGGCATCACAGCTCACAGCAACCTCCAATTCCTGGGCTCAAGCGAGTCTCCTGCCTCTGCCTCCCAAGTAGCTGGGACTACAGGCGCCCGCCACAACGCCTGGCTATTTTTTGGTTGCAGCCGTCATTGTTGTTTGGCGGGCTAGGGCTGGATTCGAACCTACCAGCTCAGGTGTACGTGGCTGGTGCGTTAGCCTGTTGAGCCACAGGCGCCGAGCCGGAATTGGGGAAAGTTTTGTTCTTTCTCAAAGCATTTGTATTTCCAGCTTATTTTATAATCTGGATATTTGCTCTATAAACCTGCCTATAGCCCTGTAACTTCCTTACCCTGTGATGCTTTCCCAGTGCTGTTAAAAGCAGAGACCCTAGGGGCCTGAACTCTTCCTGATCCTGACCATGTGAGGTGAAGCCAGAGGCCAGACAGATCCTGGGAATGTGTTCTTTATATGTTCCCAGCACTTGCTGCCTGGAGAGGGCCTGGTGGGACTGGTGAAGTAATGCCATCTTTTTGCCAGTTTGCAATCCTGTTCTTGAGCCCTAGGTAGCTAGCCAGAAAGGATAAGAATTTGGGGAAAATGATTTAAAATTGGCTTATATTTGGAAAAAGTCAAACCTTTTTATCTAAATGGCATATACTCCTAATATCAGTTGTTTTTTGCGTTTGCTAATATGTTTTTTCAGCACTCTATATCTGTACAGATCACATAAAATAAGACTAGTTGTTTTGATGACGTTTTTTTATTTTGCCTTGTAGCCCCGACTATAATGTGGAATTTTTTCGACAGTTTATATTGGTTATGAATGCTTTAGATAACAGAGGTGAGATGATTTTACTACTTTTAATTTCTCGGTATTTCCTCTCTCCCAAATTAAAGCTTACAAATTGATTAATTAAAATATTTCCTTATAAGTTAGAACGTAAAACACCTAAAGGAAGTATGTTCAGTTTTTTGGTTTTTTAAAATTAAATCATAGTTATGTACATTAATGCACTCATGGGGTACAATGTGCTGGTTTCATATACAATCTGAAATATTTTCATCAAACTGGTTAACATAGCATTCATGGCATTTTCTTAGTTACTGTGTTAAGACTTTTATATTCTGCATTCAGTAAGTTTCACCTGTACCCTTCTAAGGTGCACTGCAGGTGTGGACCCACCAATTACCCTCCCTCCCCCAGTATGCTCAGTTTTAAAGTTTGGCAACTGATTACAGTTTTATCTAAAACTGATTTGTTCCCAGGTAGGAATTTAGCTATCAAATTTTACTCTACTGTTCTATCAAAAAGTGTAAATAAAGGTGAAGTTAAAAAGCTCTAAAGGTTGTGACTACCTACAATGTGTGTGGGTGATAATACTTAGTAATATAATTTGCCTGTAACTATTTCCATTTGTAAAATTAGATCTGTCAAGTGGATTCATAATGATTTGAGATGAGAAATACCAGAAGAAAAAACATGAGAAAGAGTCAGAATGACTCTTTCATAACCTCTTTTTTCCCCAGCTTTAAACTGCTGTAGTAGTTCCAAACTGATAATCCCAGTCCTCGCTTGACTTCCATGTGTTCTTAGTAACTATATTGGAATATTGGTGAGTTAAGGAACACATTGTTTTGGGTAAGATACAACAATAGAAGGAAAATGGTGGCACTTTATTTTAGGGTTTAAAAATTGTTTCTAGGTGTGCTGTTTCTGGAATAAATTTGTGATACATAAATTCCTTGTGTTTGAGATTTTGCTAAGTGAATGTCTCTTAAATGTCTGATTTACAGTTATTACTCTGGCCATAGCCATAAGGAAATTGTACATAAAATAAAAACAGTGAGAAATAGTTAGTGTATGTGTCATCCTAACTAAAGATAGTTAATGTGTTTTTGTTGTTTTTTTTTACAAAAACACTTGCTAACTAATATTTTTTTTTCCAGCTGCCCGAAACCATGTTAATAGGATGTGTCTGGCTGCTGATGTCCCTCTCATTGAGAGTGGAACTGCTGGATACCTTGGACAAGTAACTACTATCAAAAAGGTAGAGAAAAGTGTTGTTTCTTACTTTTTCAAATATTTGAGACGTTAGGGAAGAAGTAAACGTCAAATTTATATTATAGAAGCAGGTCAGCATCCAAAATACAAAGATTTTCCTTCCTGTGTAGAAGTTGGGATGCTAGGAAAGTACCCAGAAAGGCTATGTGCAGGGAGATACTTTAGCTCTGCGACTTTGTTTCATTTGGTTTATGTATTACAATCCTTAGACTGCTAGCATAATAAACTTTACTTTCTTTTAAAAATTCTTGTTAGCCATGGCTACCTGTCATGCTGTAGTTCAGGAGTGTCTTTTTTTTTGGTTTGTTTCTTTGCCTGCTGCCTGTGGGAAGAGTAAGAGTTGTGTTGGGCCACAACATTAAATAACAAACACTGGGAAAAGCTGATTAACGAAAAAAAAAAAAAGGTCTGTGTGTACTTTTCCTGGTAACTGACATCACAGTTAAGCAAAAAAACTCATAAAATCATCCTGGACACCCTTGCTGTAGTAGATGCATGATGAACCAGACATCTGAAAGTTACTTTTGTCTAAAGCTGAGATTTGTGTATCTGAAGAGAAGTTGGAAAATGCTTTTGGGGGTATACTTTTGAAGTATTTCAAACATTTAGGTACTAGAGAATAATAGAGGAAATACTTGAACACCCATAACACAGTTGTAAAAATCTCAACATTGTGATTTGTTTGCTTTTCAGATGTCTTTTCTTTTACTTATTTTAAGAAAGTAAATGTTATGGAAACATTTGAAGAAACGTTTTATAGGTTTTGAGATTATGAAAAGGGAATTATACTTAAAATTTGTGGGTTTTGTCTATAATTTTCAGCAGTTTATCAATGTTGAAAATTATGGCTTTACTTTAACTGTTAAATATTATCCTTAGAAGCTTATTCAGTATCATTCTACAAAGACTATTGTACATGTCAGTGTGTGTTAATATCTGTTGAAAATTTAAGCAGTTTTTTTTTTTTTTCGGCTGGAGCCGGGTTTGAACTCACCACCTGTGGCATATGGGGCTGGCGTCCTATTCCTTGAACCACAGGCGCCTCCCCATTAAGCAGTATTTCTTTTGTAGTATTCTGTGAGAGATGAGTGCTTACTATGTGGCTGCTTCCAAAAAAGCATTGGAAGGCTAAGGGTATATAAGAAATGGTATTAGACAAATAACCCTGAATCTGCTGCAATTTTTATGTTTTTTTTTGTCTTTTCGGGTTCTTTTTTTAGAGACAGAGTCTCAAGCTATCGCTCTCGATAGACTTTGGCTTATGTGATTGTCTTGCCTCAGTCTCCCAGGTAGCTGGGACTACAGGTGCCTGTCACAAGCACGCGGCTATTTTTTGTTGTTGTCTTTTTGTTGTTTGCTTTTTTTTTTAAAGAGACAGAGTCTCACTTTGTCGTCCTCGGTAGAGTACTGTGGCGTCACAGCTCACAGCAACCTCCAGCTCTTGGGCTTAGGCGATTCTCTTGCCTCAGCCTCCCAAGTACCTGGGACTATAGGTGCCTGCCACAATGCCCCACTACATTTTTGTTGCAGTTTGGCCAGGGCCGGTTTCGAACCCACCAACCTCAGTATATGGGGCTGGTGCCCTATCTACTGAGTCACAGGTGCCACCCGATGTTGTTGTTGTTGGAGTTGTCATTGTTGTTTTAGGTCGCCCAGGTGGGTTTGAACCCACCAACCTCCGTGTATGTGGCTGGCACTGTAGCCACTTAGCTACAGGTGCTGCCGAGATTGCTTTTGTTATACCTCCTTACTGTGATCCTGGGTTATCAGTGTGTATTAAGACTTGAAGTTGAAATGTTGTTGTTTTGTTTTTGTTTATGTTTTTTTGTTTGAGACAGAGTCTCACTCTGTCACCCTACGTAGAGTGCTTGTGACATCATAAGTCGCAGCAATCACAAACTCTTGGGTTTATAGGCACCCGCCACAATACCTGGCTAGTTTTTTCTTTTTAGTAGAGACTGGGTCTCACTCTTTCTCAGGCTTGTCTCAATCCAGCTGGTCTGGGCTCAGGCAGTCTACCATCTCGGCCTCTCAAGAGTGTTAGAATTACAGGCGTGAGCCACTGCACTGGTCTAAGAAAACTTGTTTTGGGGGTTTTTTTTTTTTCTTTTTTTACTTCTTTGAGACAGAGTCTTCTTTTTTTTTTTTTTTTCCTGAGACAGAGTCTCACCATGTTACCCTTGGTAGAGTGCCATGGCGTCACAGCTGACAGCAACCTCAAACTATTGGGCTTAAGCGTTCTCTTGCCTCAGCCTACCAAGTGGCTGGGACTAGAGGCGCCCTCCGCAATACCTGGCTATTTTCTTTGTTATAATTGTCATTGTTTTTTAGCAGGCCCAGGCCAAGTTCGAACCCGCCAGCCCCAGTATATGTGGCTCACACCCTAAGCACTGACCTATGGGTGCTGAGCCTTTGAGACAGAGTCTGTCTTACTTTGATCCCCACAGTAGAGTGCTGTGGCAGCATACTTCACAGCAACCTCAAATTCTTGGCCTCAAGCTGTCCTCTTACCTCTGCCCGGGACTACAGGTTCCCAGCACAAGGCCTGACTATATTTAGAGACAGGGTCTCGCTCCAGCTCAGTCTGGCCTGCGCTCAGGCAGTCCACCTGCCTCAGCCTCCCAGAATGCTAGGATTAGATTGCAGGCATGAGCCACCAAGCCCAGCGAAGAGAATTGCTGAGGTAAAAAAGATAAAAAGGTTCATGGGCGGTGCCTGTAGCTTAGTGAGTAGGGCGCCGGGCCCCATATGCCTAGGGTGGCGGGTTCAAACCTGTCCCCGACCAAACTGCATCAAAAAGAAAAAATAGCCGGGTGTTGTGGCGGGCGCCTGTAGTCCCAGCTACTCGGGAGGCTGAGGCAAGAGAATTGCCTAAGCCCAGGAGTTGGAGGTTGCTGTGAGCTGTGACTCCACAGCACTCTCTACTGAGGGTGATAAAGTGAGACTCTGTCTCTACAAAAAGAAAAAAAAAGGTTCATGTGATTGAGTTTTTTTTTTTTTTTTTTTTGCTGTTTGTTTTGTTTTGTTTTTTGAGACAAGAGTCTCTCTTGTTGCCCTCTATTATTGAGTGCTATGGCATCACAGCTTACAGCAACCTCAGCCTCTTGGGCTCAAGCAATTCTCTTGTCTCAGCCTCCCAATTAGCTGAGACTGTAGGCACCTGCCACAATGCTTGGCTGTTTTTCAGAGATGGAGTCTCCCTCTTGCTCCGGCTGGTCTCAAACCTGTGAGCTCAGGCAGTTTACTCTGCTTGGCCTCCCATAGTGCTAGGATTACAGGCGAGAGCCACCTCATTTGATAAGTTTTGAAAACTTGTCACAGATGTGAGAGAATTTTTCTTTCCTCTGTAATCTGAATCTTTAATGTATATCAACAAAATGAAGAGTATTTGGTTTAGTAATACCTAGGATTTTTCTGACTATCTAGGTACATCTTGAAATTAATACTTCTAAATTCACTTTTTTTTTTTTTTGAGACAGAGCCTCAAGCTATCACCCTGGATAGAGGGCTGTGGCATCACAGCTCACAGCAACCTCCAATTCCTGGGCTCAAGCGAGTCTCTTGCTTCCGCCTCCCAAGTAGCTGGGACTACAGGCGCCTGCCACAATGCCCAGCCATTTTTTTTTTGGTTGTAGCCGTCATTGTTGTTTGGCGGGCCCAGGCTGGATTCGAACCTGCCAGCTCAGGTGTACATGGCTGTTGCATTAGCTGCTTGAGCCACAGACACCGAGCCTAAATTCACATATTTATATATATGTATATATATCTCTCAAGACATATGGCTATGAATAATATTTAAATAACAGATTTACACCTTTGAGAAATAGTTTTTGAAAAGCTGTTGTTTATCTTTCTAGTAGTTTTTTTTTCTGTTTAGCTCAATCAAAGTAAACTTTTGACACTTCATGTGCAATAACTTTTATTTGGCTTATAAGTAATGTTCACTGGGCCAGGAATCAGGAGAGCACAGCCTTAACTGACTGGTTGATTAAATTTATTGTGTTACAGTTTGTAAAATAAGGATTAAATTTCCTTGACAACATAAAACCCAGTTGGAATGTAGATGAATATATAAAGTGGTTATAATTATATTACCTTATAATGTTCAGCAACTACCATGATGAAATAAATATTTTTCTCGTATCCTAATTTTATAGGGTGTGACCGAGTGTTATGAATGTCATCCTAAGCCGACCCAGAGGACGTTTCCTGGCTGTACAATTCGTAACACACCTTCAGAACCTATTCATTGCATTGTTTGGGCAAAGTATTTGTTCAAGTAAGAGTATATATGTTTCTAGGGATACTGATGATGATGGAAATTGGAGTCATTTTTATTTAAATATCTTAAGGTTATACTGACAGTGTTTAAATTTTTTTTTTTTTTTTTGAGACAGAGCCTCAAGCTGTCACCCTGGATAGAGTGCTGTAGCATCACAGCTCACAGCAACCTCCAATTCTTGGGCTCAAGCGAGTCTCCTGCCTCTGCCTCCCAAGCAGCTGGGACTGCAGGCGCCCGCCACAACGCCCGGCCATTTTTTTTGGTTGCAGCTGTCGTTTGGCGGGCCCGGGATGAATTCAAACCCGCTAGCTCAGGTGTACGTGGCTGGCGCCTTAGCCCGTTGAGCCACAGGCACCGAGCCGTGTGTTTAAATATTGTGAGGGGACACTTTAGTTAACATTCTTGTAATATATCTTGGATTAAATTAAATTCAATCATGACATTTTAGGAAACTAAGTCTGATATTAAAGATATGTAGCTTAGTGACTACAAATTTATTTGGAAAAATGAAAATATAAGCAACTTGTGTTGGTTAAAAAAGAAATTATACTAGAAGTTGAAAATACTTTATAATAATAATGAAAATAAGTCCGGGTGTGGTGCTCACACCGGTAATCCCAGCACTTTGGAAGGCCGAGGCAGGTGGATTGCCTGAGCTCCTGAATTTGAGACCAGCCTGAGCAAGAGTGAGACCTGTCTCTAAAAATAGCTGGGCATTGTGATGGGCACCTATAAGTCCCAGTTACTCAGGAAGCTGAGGCAAGAGAATCACTTGAGCCCAACAGTTTGAACTTGCTGTGAGCCTAGATGCCATGGCACTCTACCAGGGGCAACAAAGTTAGAATCTGTCTCAGAAAAGGTAAAAAATGAAGATACTATACCTGAAACTTCCATAATGCATTGAATATGGAAAAAGTTCCGGGTTTTTTTTTAGTTATTGGCCGGGGCTGGGTTTGAACCCGCCACCTCCAGCATATGGGGCCAGTGCCCTACTCCCTTGAGCTACAGTCGCCACCCGAGTTTTGGGTTTATATATATGGAAAGAGGCTGAACATTAATCAGTAATTTTGGAGGGGTGGAACAGAGTCTCCCTCTCTGTTGCCTAGGGAGTGTAGTGGTATGATTGTAGCTCACTGCAGCATCCTCAGTAGATGGTACTGTAGGTGCACACAAACATACCTGGCTAATTTTTTATTTTTGTAGAGATGGGGTATTGCTAGGGTGCTTTTTTAATTTGTTTTTGTGCTTTTGGGTTTTTTTTTTTTTCTTGAGACAGTTTCACTATGTCGCCCATGGTAAAGTGCCATGGTTTCATAGCTCACAGCAACCTCAAACTCTTGGGCTCATGCGATTTTCTGGCCTCAGCCTCCCAAGTAGCTGGGACTACAGGCACCTGGCTATTTTTGTTGTTGTTGCAATTGTTTAGCTGGCCTGGGTGGGTTTGAACCTTACTACCCTCGGTGTATGTGGCTGGCAACCTAACCACTGGGGTGCTGAGTCTTTTTTTTTGAGACAGAGTCTCACTGTGTCACCCTTGGTAGAGTGCTATAGTGTCACAGCTCACAGCAACCTCCAGGTCTTGGGCTTAAGCGATTCTCTTGCCTCAGCCTCCTGAGTAGCTGAGACTACAGGTGCCTGCCACAGCGCCCGGCTATTTTTCATTGCAGTTTGGCCAGGGCCGGGTTTGAACCTGCCACCCTTGGTATATGGGACCGTGCCCTACTAATTGAGCCACAGGCGCCACCCAATAAACACTTCTATTTTTTTTTTTTTAATTTTTTCTTTTAGAAACAGTCCCACTTAATTGCCTTCAGTAGAGTGCTATGGCGTCATAGCTCACAGCAACCTCCAACTCCTGGGCTTAGGCTACTCTCTTCCCTCAGCCTCTGGAGTAGCTGGGACTATAAGCACCTGCCACAGTGCCCAGCTACTGTTTGGTTGTAGTTGTTATCATTGTTTGGCTAGCCAGCTGGATTCGAACCTGCCATCTCCGGTGTATGTGGCTGGCACCCAAGCCGCTGACCTACAGGCCCTAAGCCCTTTTTGTTTTTGATGCAATCTCACTTTGTTGCCGAGGCTAGAGTGCTATAGCATCAGCTTAGCTCGCTAGAATGCCATGGCATCAGCTTAGCTCACAGAAACCTCCTCGTGGAATGAAGCCGTCCTCCTGCCTCTGCTTCTAAGTATCTGGGACTGCAGTGATGTGCCACAATGCCTGGCTAATTATTTCTGTTATTCTTGCTCAGGCTGATCTCAAACTTCTGACCTAGAGAGATTCTCTAGCCTCAGTCTTCTAAGTAGATGGGATTATAAATAGAAGTTTTTCTGTTGTTTTTTTTTAAACTAAGAATCTGGCTTAATTTAGAAAATGAGGCTCGGCACCTGTGGCTCAATGGGCTAAGGCGCCAGCCACGTACACCTGAGCTGGCGGGTTCAAATCCAGCCCAGGCCCGCCAAACAACAATGACGGCTGCAACCAAAAAATGGCCGGGCGTTGTGGCGGGCGCCTGTGGTCCCAGCTACTTGGGAGGCGGAGGCAAGAGACTCGCTTGAGCCCAGGAATTGGAGGTTGCTGTGAGCTGTGATGCCACGGCACACTATCCAGGGTGACAGCTTGAGGCTCTGTCTCAAAAAAAAAAAAGAAAGCAGTAAATAAGAATATTACTAAGTCTAAATTTTAAATTTCTTACTTTTCTTGATGTGTGAGAAAGATAAAAGATGACAAGATGACTAGATGATATTTAGTTGGCAATATTACATATGCTGCCCTTGATGCTCATCTATTCACTAATATCACTGTTGCTGTAATTGTACGCTCGGGATATTTTAATACTAATATCATATTTTTCATTATAGCTATCTTTAGGTAGCATGCAATTGCTGTGAAACAATTTGTTTCTAAGTACTAGTTTTTGCTGTGACTATTTCTATTTACAGCGGAACAGTCTCTGGAAAATATATTTTGTGCTGCGAGCCTCAGGAGGTTTTAATTTCCAGTCATCCCCCAAAAAGATATTTGGTTACTATATATTTGAGTACTTTGTTTTCTTATAATATACCTGATAATTGAAATTAATTTTAATTTAAAAATAATTTAACAAGGGGAGTAAGTGAAATGTTAAGAGAATTGGGAATGCAAAATAATCTTTTTTTTTTTGAGACAGAGCCTCAAGCTATTGCCCTAGGTAGAGTGCAGTGGCATCACAGCTCACAGCAACCTCCAACTCCTGGGCTCAAGCTATTCTCCTGCCTCCACCTCCCAAGTAGCAGAGACTACAGGCGCCCGCCACAATGCCCAGCTATTTTTTTGGTTGCAGTTATCATTGTTGTTTGGCGGGCCCCGGCTGGATTCAAACCCGCCAGCTCAGGAGTATGTGGCTGGCACCTTAGCCACTTGAGCCACAGGCGCCGAGCCAAAATAATCTTTTAAAACTAATGGAGAGGCTCAGCACCTGTGACTCACCAGCTAGGGCGCCAGCCACATACACCAGAGCTTGCGGGTTCAAATCCAGCCCTGGCCTACCAAATAACAATGACAACTGCAACCAAAAAAAGTAGCCAGGCATTGTGGTGACCACCTGTATTCCCAGCTTCTTGGGAGGCTGAGGCAAGAGAATTGCTTAAGCCCAAGAGTTGGAGGTTGCTGTGAGCTGTGATGCCATGGCACTTTACCTAGAGCCACATAGTGAGACTGTCTCAAAAAAAACTAATGGAGAAAATGATAAATCTAGGAAGCTAAGTTTGTCAAATCATTATTCACAGTGTTTGAAGAGAATGTATCTCTTCAGGGATTTATTCTCCGTATCATATTTTTGTGCCATTGGTATTATAGCTAAAATAATTTAGACAGTGTGTAGGGTGGTTTACCCCTAACGGTCCTTTCAAGCCAAAATGTTTAATTCTTGATTTCTGTTTATTTTGCTAAGTGCCAGTAAAATTTACTTCATCTGCCTTGAATTTGTTATAATATCATACCTCTCTCCCCACAAAAGAAAGACAAACCAGGCAGAAACAAACAAACACAGGGGAGGGAACGTTTCGAGGATTAGCGTAGAATAGCTTTAAGTGTCACAAGAATTTCCTTTAGATGATATATAAAAAAATGATAACCAACAAAAGGCATTAGCAGAAAATTATCTTAATATTTGACTTCATATTTTTCTTCTGACTCATTTAAATAGCTTAACTCTTTAGAAGTTGTGACAAAAGGAACAGCACTGTGCTATGAAGGCTCATAAGAAAGCTCTTGAAGATACACAATAGCAGTAACGGTTTTTATGCTTGCGGAAATGTGTGGGATAGTCCTTTTGCACTGCTCCAACTATAATTTTTCAGTTATCCATCTGCAGGTTCTCAGTGCCCTCCTTTCATCTTTCAAATTAACACCCCTTGGTGGCAACAATATCACAGTTCATATCAGGGGCTAGCATTTTCTAGATCTGTACAGGTCATTAAAAATAAAGCTTTCCTCTTTTTAGATAGCCATATTCACTTCACAGTGATAAGAGAGTATTTTAATTAATTTTGTATTTCTCCACTGAAAGCTTCCAGAAAAAAATATCATTGAGCATATACTTTCTTTTGTATTGTGATTTGCTCAATGAACAACTATCTATTATGTGTAATATTTTATCTTGAAATTTTATCCTAACTATAACACCCTAATAATAGTTCGTAAAGTGTAGCATAGGTATATTTTAAAGATAGCACTATTGAATATCAGAAGGCAAGAATGTTGTTGAATCGATATGAGTTAAATTTAAAATAAAAGGAGCCTGATTGGAGGACAGGCTACCTTTCAGCAACTTATAGCATCTTTTCAATTCTTGCTTGTTCCTGCTTTCTACAAATAAAAAGTTCTATTCACCTATCAACTCAATAGATCTTTTCCTTATCGTTGCCTTAAGTAGGAAGAAAACTTCATATTTTCCATTTTTTGTAATTGAATTAAGATTCAAACTTAAACTGAGAGGAAAAATTCTAAAACATAAGGAGCATTTTTTTTAATGTCATTTATATCTCTTAAATTGAGTAAGACTTTTTTTCTCCTTTCTAATCTAAAACTTTAGGAAAATTTCAACATAGTTTATTAATGGATTTAGTAGCTTGGCTTTTGTTAACTCAATAACAAATGAATGTAATTATTGGAAGGCCTATAAACCTCCAAACAGTTTTTGTGATATAAGTAAATAGTATTTAACTATTAGCTCTGCTACCATAATTTCATTAGTGTGGCTTCTTTACACACTTTCTCCAGTGACGCAAATACAGACGTGATTTTTTGGAACGTCAGACTTATGGCTGCCTCCTCTCTTCTTCATTACTTGTGTTGGACAAACTGCCATTTTCACTTGCCAAAAAAATCCCACAGTTCAGTAGACTTAAGTTTTGAGGTCTCTCATGTCCTCTTTAGACCGTCAGTAGCTTGGTCTCTTGGCAATCAGAAATTCGACACTTCTTTTTAATGTTTAACAAACCAGAATCTGTTATTTGACCTCTAAGGAAGAACATGGGAAAACAACAAAATTTCTAAGCAACATCACCGGAAACAATGGCAAATCCCTTTGGAACGCATTCTTTGGAACATAGGCCAAATTATTTTTTATCAAGCTTTATGAGCTTTGTATTAAGGTGGTAATAATAAATCTCTTGTGGGATACTAGAATAAAGGATATTTTCCTTTATTTATATCCATACAGAAATGTCAAAGGTTTTCTTTCAAGTTTATGGGTTACTTAGAAGATAGTCTGAGTAGGTCAAGGTGGGTATTTGCAGACTTTTGTTTTTGTTTTTCGTTTTTCTTTAGATTTCAGAATATTACAGGGATATGCATGTTTTGGTTATATAATTTGCTTTTGTGTATTTCCAGTCAAAGTTGTAAGTATGCCCTTCTCTATAAAGGTTTTATATGGTTTGTT
>CAUYRH010023929.1:0-10898 GCA_963574655.1 Perodicticus potto | reverse complement strand
TAGGCTGTTTCCACATTTTGGCGATTGTAAATTGAGCTGCAATAAACAGTCTAGTGCAAGTGTCCTTATGATAAAAGGATTTTTTTCCTTCTGGGTAGATGCCCAGTAATGGGATTGCAGGATCAAATGGGAGGTCTAGCTTTCTACCTACTTTTTAAAACCATCTTAAGTTATGAAAATAATAATGGATAATTAAAGAAGATTGTAAATTTTTGGTTCTTTGCTAGATATTTAGAGTGGCTGATTGTTTCTGTTCATGAAACTTAATAGTGTTTATTTTAAAGGAATTTTTCTTGTTTTATTGTATTCAATAACAATACTATGAACTGTATAAATTAGACTAACTATATAGAAAATACTATAAATTGTACTGTTTTTATTACAACTGCTGGTTCTAGCCCCAAAAGGAAATGTTCCAACTAGATATATTCTGATCATACAGAATTTAATGTTAAAAAAATGTGGTTTCGTTTGAACAATATCACTAAAAGCAGACTATTTTGCATTGTTTATGTGAGTTCTTTTGGTGTTCTCTTAAGAACTGCATGTATAGAAAAGACACTTCAGAAGTTTACCATGTGTATGATCAATCTATTAAATTTATAATTTTAGGGCAGCACCTGTGGGTGAAAGGAGTAGGGCGCTGGCCCCATATGCCGGAGGTGATGGGTTCAAATCCGACCCCGGCCAAAAACTGCAAAAAAAAAAAAAAAAAATTTATAATTTTAAAATCCTGATGCTTTCTTAAGCTAAGTGCACAGCATAACTGTATTATTCACTTGTGAGAGTAGTGAATTTTAATAATTACTTTTATAATACCTTTAGATAATATTGGGATTAATTAATACTGTTTAAATAAACACCTTCACCATTTCATATTGCAGTTATAAGTCTAAGGTACTTCATTTCCTCCTTAGGTACTTCAGTTGTCTTCAAATGGATCATGCCTACTTGAACAACTCTTATAAATATAATAAATTGAATTGTTAAATATGGTATACCTAAAGTTCTTTCAGATGTCCTAATGCTATGCTAAAATTTAGCAACATTTGCACTTAAAAACCGTAAGTCTAAATTAATTATTCAGTTTTACATATGCAATTAATATAAGAAGACTTGCATTCTAATTAACCAAATTCCTGTTAAAATTACTAGTATATAACGTTTTTTATGTACTATTCTTCCAAACACACACAAAAAGATTCTTATGCTTCTCTTAAACCCTTAAATTTTCAATCCATATGTTCCTGTGGTTAAAAGATACATACCTATAAAAAAATAAAATGAAATCTAATCTAATTCATTCACTCATTCTTTGAATAAATATTTCCTTAACAACTATTATCTGGCAGGCACTGTGTATAACACAGTGAATAAAGAGAAGAAGCTTGACTCGGTGCCTGTGGTTCAAGTAGCTGAGGAGCCAGCCACATACACCTGAGCTGGTGGGTTCGAATACAGCCTGGGCCCACCAAACAACAATGATGGCTGCAACAGAAAATAGCCGGGTATTGTGGCAGGTGCCTGTAGTCCCATCTACTTGGGAGGCAGAGGCAGGAGAGTCGTTTGAGCCCAGAAGTTGGAGGTTGCTGTGAGCTGTGATATGACAGCACTCTACTCAGGGCAACAGACAGCTTGAGGCTCTGCCTCAATAAATAAATAAATAAATAAATAAATAAATAAATGAGAAGAAGCTAGCTGTTAGGGAGCTTAACTCCTTAAGGGAAAGGGCAAATATTAGCAAGTATGACAAATAACAAATAAGTATAACTTATGGTTTGCTAAAACTTGATATATGCCACAGAGAAAAATAAACTTGGAAAGGGGCTTGTAGCAACTTTAAATAGGGTCACCAGAGAATGAGCTTCCTTATGATTGTAGATTTGATTTGGGCGGGAGATCTGGATTTGCAGACATTCAGAAACTTTGGTCTTCATGTCATCTGAGCCATAATTTTTGGTCACTAGCTTACCAATTATGAAACTTATATAGAGATTCGTCTCACAACTCTTCTAGTCCCTGAGACCACGTTAGAGGAATGAGGACAAGTGTTTGAGGAAAAGGAAAGAGTATTAATTTGCCAACAAATGATGAGAATGGCTGACTCCTCTCTGAAAGGACCATTTCTTCCCCACAAGCAGAAAAAACGGAGCTTATAAAGGGAGGGATTTCAGCTTCAGCACATTGTGAGGATGGTTCTGAGGGATGCCATCTCTAGCAAAGACAATCTTGTGACCTCCTGGAACCTAAACCTCCCAGACTTCCACACCATGATTGAGCCATGTCCTGGGGTACAAAGAGCAAAAGACACTCCCCTGCCCCTCCCATCCACTGGCTCAGGGCAGGGATGTGGGTTTTAGTTTTCAAAAATGGTGAAGGGGGTACAATGCCTGTAGCTCAAGCAGCTAATGCACCAGCCACATACACCAGAGCTGGCAGGTTCAAATCCAGCTCGGGCCTGCCAAACAACAAGTGGGAGGCTGAGGAAAGAGAAATGGTGAAGCCCAGGAGTTGGAGGTTGCTGTGAGCTATGATGCCGCAGCACTGTACCCCGGGTGACAGCTTGAGGTGCTGTCTCTCAAAAAAAAAGAAAAAAAAAAACATGAAGGAGGTTTAAAGAAATAGAAAACATGTTTACCCATTCTCAGTCCATTATTTCTGTTACAGTCTTACCTAATTTTCCTTTCAGTCACAAAAGTCTTTAACTCTTACCCAGGTGGACACTTCAGAGAATTTTGCATGTATTTAAGATATATAAAGTTATCCTTTCTCATGGTAATGAATTCTGTTTATATTTTTCAGGACCTCCAAACTCATATGGATATTTAAAGTCTATCAGTTACCTGATAGACTTTTGGGTATTTCATAGGCTTTGTCTATGAAATAGACAAAGATGGTTTACAAAGGTGGTTACATTAGAAGATTATTCTACCTTCAGAAACATGCAATTTTCTTTTTAAATGCACAAAATATAAATATTACTTGGAATTGTATTAATAAATGTTTTTCCTGAGAAAATCTACTTATTGTATTTAGAAAATGATACTTAGAAGAATATATTTAAAATGGTAATAGTTTCCAGGAGTAATTACATTAGACTTGTATAAACAAAAGATTGAGAAAGGTTGCTAATTTATTTCTAAAAATTATATTAACATATTTTTAACTTCATCTGGCCAATTTCATTAAAATGAGCTATACCTGTTTCCACCGAGGGAAATTGATAAGAGAAACAGTAAAAATTTTCCATAGTTAATTTAACTAAAAGAGCAACTTGCCAATATTTTAGGTTTATTAAAGTTTGATAGGATTTCTGTGTGACTTTAAGAAAAATATCAGACATAATTGATTAAAATTTGCTGATCTCTTTTAAGAACCACATGGTACAGAAACTAAATTAACGAAATCTATATAGGACATTAAATTGCATGGCATGTGTTCATACAGGTGATGTGATAAGCTGACAAGCTTTTTCAAGTTAAAGTTTTAAATAAATATATACTCGTATGGCAGACAGAATATTAACTCTCCAAAGCAGAAATACAATTATTCCTCCAACTCCCACTCCAAGACTTAAATTGCTTCAAGTAGTCAGAAGGAGATAGTTGCTAGAAGTGGAAAAACTTTCCCTAAGCCTAGAGGGAGGAAAAGGCATATGTTTTGTGAGTAGCTAGAATGGGGGAGAGGTGACAGGGCCTTCAGAGGGAACAGCTACATGGTACACCAAGAAAAGTTTCTTTTGAGGCATGGGGGATCTCCTAGTGATCAGGACATAGTGGACCTCATAAAAATGCTTTCTGAATGAATGTGTAAATATGAAAACAATGATGACGAGGGCAGTGCCTGTGGCTCAAAGGAGTAGGGCGCCAGCCCCATATGCCGGAGGTGGCAGGTTCAAACCTAGCCCTGGTCAAAAACTGCAAAAAAAAAAAAAAAAAAAAAAAATTATGATATAGATGAGGAGCTAGAAAACACAAAGGAAAGGGTAAGAGGTAATATTTGCTGGAGATGACGCCATCTGACTAGTGGACAACAAGTTTGGCATTCTAGGAATATAGAATTGCTTAGAAAATTCCAGAAATAATTGGTTTGGGGTTATTGAGTATAACTTGAGATGTGGACATAAGAACAAAATAAAATTTAAAAGATAGAAATTCATCATATCATGAATGCATTTTTAAGCCACCTTAATATTTAGTCCATACACAATGAGGAAACAAAGAATTTCAGCAAAGAAGTGATATTCTCAGGCAGATGTGATATGGCACTGATTTGGAGGATAGATTTGATATGGGTAATGTTGGGGGCCTAACACAGCCCTACACGATCACCTTTGATTCCTGTGTTGGAACTATTTGATTCCTTTCTGCACTCTTGCCCTTACCCCAGGACTTAGGTGCAAATCCATCCACGGTCAGAAGCAATTAAGAAGAGAGATCTGAGATCTCCAAGTATTCAAAAATCAGGTCAACCTTTCTGTTCTTCTCCTTCTTACTTCATGCTTTACGTTTAATAATCTGGCTGTTTTTCTTCCTATGATCAAGCTCAAAGCTCTATTCAAGTGTCTACTAAGACCGGGGCCATGTCTCAGTGTTGCTAACTGTCCTGATTACAGAGTTATCACTGCTATGTGTAATATTTTTTGTGAATTATAAAAATACACCCTCTTTGGGAAGAAACAGATGAGACTTAAGACTCACAGGATTTGAATTTAACCCATATTTAGTCCTTTGCTAGACACCTTTGTGTTGTTGGCAAACTGAACAGCTATACATGTTGTCGACCCTGCCTGAATCCTGTCAATTATCCCTGAACCTCCAGCTCATAACCCTCCTGTTGCTGTTAAATTTCTATCACTGGATTGGGCACCTGTCTGAATTTCCACCATCGCCTTCCTGAAACCATGGAGCTCCTTTTGGCTGCTAGTACAGTTTAGGATTTTAGGGGGGAAAAAAGGCTTCATTTGAAGTTTTGTTTTAGAGAAATATTTAACTTTTTAAAAATTTAGGTTTAGAAACCATATATTAAGAGTACAAACTACATATTAAGCTTTCTTTTATAAGTTATTTACACATATTGATAATAGAAAATTAATCTTTTGTTTTATTGTGTAGCTAAATTTCATTTCTATAATTGGCCAAAGTCCCTACTATTTGATTTTCTTTCTCAAGAATGTCACTTAAATTTCAAATCAAGTTCTTATAATTTGTGGGTTTCTTTCTGTAAACTTTATTCTGTTCTATTGTCTACATATATATTATTACACCAATGTCACATTAGATTAATTACTCTGGCTTTATAAGAGTTACATATATATGTTTTTTTTGAGACAGAGCCTCAAGCTGTCACCCTGGAGAGAGTGCCGTGGCATCACAGCTCACAGCAACCTCTAATTCCTGGGCTCAAGCGAGTCTCCCGCCTCCGTCTCCCAAATAGCTGGGACTACAGGCACCCGCCACAAAGCCTGGCCATTTTTTGGTTGCAGCCGTCATTGTTGTTTGGCGGGCCCGGGCTGGATTCGAACCCGCCAGCTCAGGTGTATGTGGCTGGTGCCTTAGCCCATTGAGCCACAGGTGCTGAGCCTATGTTTTTATACACACACACACACACACACACACACATTTTCTCCTTACGTGTACTAATGTTTTGTGGGTTTTTACTTAAATGTCTACTAGCTTGATTTTAATATACTCAAACTTCCTTTTAGGTAATATTTACATGGTATATCTTTTTCTTTTTTTTCTTAGCTTTTCAGCATTTATATTTCATGTGACTCTCTATAAGCAGTGTATAATTAGCCTTCTTTTTGTTGCTGTTGTCCAATAAAATAATCATCTTTTAATTGGAGAAATTAGTTCATTTTTACTTATTTATTTTTTTGAGACAGAGTCTTATTATGTCACCCTCGGTAGAGTTGTGTGGCGTCACAGCTCACAACAACCTCAGACTCTTGGGCTTAAGTGATTTTCTTGCCTCAGCCTCCCAAGTAGCTGGGACTACAGGTGGCTGCCACAATGCCTGGCTATTTTTTGGTTTTAGTTGTCATTGTTGTTTGGCTGACCCAGGCTGGATTCAAACCCACCAGCTTGGTGTATGTGGCTTGCACCCTAGCCACTGAGCTATAGGTGCTGAGGCTCATTTTTATTTGTTAACTGATATGTTTCAGTTTAAATCCATCATTTCATTATTTGTTAAGTGTTCATTTGTTTATCCTGTATATGTTTTTATCTCATTCAGTCAGTCATTGCTCAAAAAATACATAATTTATCTTAGCGAGATCCCCTTAACTAAAATACAAACAAGTAGAGAGACTTTATATCTAGAAATAAAAAACTTCAGCAAATACAGAAACACACTGTGAATGAGGCAGAATATGAAATGAACAGGCAGGGATCCAAAAAGACAAAAATTGGAGAAATAATGAGTGGGTAGCTATTAAGGAGACAAATCTTAAGAAAAATTTAGCATCTAAGGCACAGAGGCTCATGCCTGTAATCCTACCACTCTGGGAGGCTGAAGAATGAGGGTCACTTCAGGCAAGCAGTTTGAGACCAGACTGAGCATGAGCGAGACCCCATCTCTACAATAAGTAGCAAAATTAGCTGGACATTATGGTGAGTGCCTGTAGTCCCAGCTACTCTGGAGCCTGAGAGGTAGGAGGATCATGTGAGCCCAGGAGTTTGAGGTTTCGTTGAGCTATGATGATGCCACCGCAGTCTAGCTTGGGTAACAGAGCGAGACTCAGTCTCAGAAAAGAAACAAAAAATGTTCACATCTAGTCAATCCCAGTACTGGAGGGACTATGTTACAGCTGAAGACGTGTCCAAATATCAAGGGTGTCGGGATTAAACAGCATTCTCCTTGATTTCTATAGTTACCAGGTATTTGTGTTAGCAATTTGGGCCGCACATAAAACAACCTTACAAACACTGTATCATACAATAAGTGTCTGTTTCACACTCAAGACCACGTGGATCAGCTTCCATGGCTCTGTTTCTGAGGTTCTTTGCTCCGTGAATATTCATTCTAGGACCCAGAAAGTAGGAACAGTGGCTGCTTTGGGAGAGATTTGAATTTCCCTGGAGGAATAAGTGGAAATAGACAATGACATTTAAGATGTGGGGTAAAATTTGTACTCTGTCACTTCTACCCACATTCCAAGGACCAAAACCAGTCACATGAAGAAGGTCAACATCAAAGGGAAGGGAGGTGTCCCCTCCTAAGGATGTGGGGGTTAAAGAATAAATATCTGTGGAACAATAGTCCAATTGATCTCAGTGTCTGACAAGAAAATACTTTTAAGGAATCCATGATTCTCTGCTGTGCTTTTTATTCTTGCAGCAAAAATGTCATCCTTGGGCTTCTGTACCTCCTCATTCTGATCTTAATGAATTTTTAAATGAAATCTGGAAAGCAGCTGGGTCTTTTCTTTATTACTCAGCCTAGCATATTTATTTGAACTTGAAAACGACTTCTTCCCTCCTCCCTCCACAACAAGAAATTATTTAGTGCCCATTGGATGCAGGAAACGCCTATTTTAATAGGTTCCAGTGAGGTTCCATCAAATGTAGGAATCTGTTCTTAGGCTTCAGGATGTTTGTAATTATAGTCTGAAATTTCACTATTTTGAAATGGATTAATATAATAATTGGAATATTAGAAATTCAGAATGTAAAAGTAGGATACTGCTTTTAAGCAATTTAGTATTTTTTTTTTTTTTTTTTTTTGAGACAGAGTCTCAATCTGTTGCCCTGGGTAAATGCTGTGGCATCACAGCTCACAGCAACCTCCAACTCCTGGGCTCAAGCGATTTTCCTGCCTCTGCCTCCTAAGTAGCTGGGACTATAGGCGCCCGCCACAATGCCCAGCTATTTTTTGTTTGCAGTCATCGTTGTTTGGCGGGCCTGGGCTGGATTCAAACCCGCCAGCTCAAGTGTATGTGGCTGGCGCCTTAGCTGCTTGAGCCACAGGCACCGAGCCTCAATTTAGTATTTTTAATATTAGAGAAACATAAATTTCTAATGTACTGAAAATATTATCCTAAGTCATAAGATGAAGGCACTTCCAAGAATGTACTCACATAAATAATAATGCATGACACTTTCTGCTTGCTCAAGATATAAACATAAAATCATGGATAGATTTTATTGCCAAGACCTCAAAAGCACAGGCAACTAAAACAAAAATAGACAAATGGGACTATATTAAACCAAAAAGCTTCTGCACAGCAAAAGAAACCATCAACAAAGGGAAGAGACATCCTGTTAAATGGGATAAAATATTTGCAAACCATACATCTAAAAGAGACTAATATCCATAATATACAAGGAATTCAAACATATCAATAGTAAAAAAAAAATCATTAAAAAGTAGTCAAAGAGCATGAATAGACATTTCTCAAAAGAAGACATACAAATGGACAAACATCACTAACATCAGGAAAGTGCAAGTTAAAACCACAGTGACATGTCTCACCTCAGTTAGAATGGCTGTTATTAAAAAGACAGAAAATAACAGATCCTGGAGAGGATGCAATCTCAAACTCTTGGGCTTAAGCAATTCTCTCGCCTCAGCCTCCCAAGTAGCTGGGACTACAGGCTCCCACCACAATGCCCAGCTATTTTGTGGTTGTCCTTGGTCTGGGCTGGATTCGAACCCACCAGCTATGCTGTTGGTGGGAATGTGAATTCACGCAGTTGCTATGGATAATGAGTATGGAGATTGCTCAAAGAAAATAAAAATGGAGGCTGCATGCTGGCTCTCACCTGGGGGACCGAGGCAGGTGGATTGCCTGAGCTCAGGAGTTAAAGACCAGCCTGCGTAAGAGTGAGACACCATCTCTAAAAAAAATAGCCGGGCATTGTGTGGGCACCTGTAGTCCCAGCTACTTGGGAGGCAGAGGCAAGACTATGATGCCATGTCAATCAACCCCAGGGGGTGGCTGAGTGAGACTCTGTCTAAAAAACAAAAAATGGAAGAGAAGAAAAATAGGCCTTGCGCGGTGACTTGTGGCTGTCACCCTAGCACTCTGGGAGGCTGAGGCAGGAGGATTGCTTGAGCTCACAAGTTCAAGACCAACTTGAGCAAGATCAAGACCCCATTTCTGCTAAAAATAGAAAAACTGAGGCAAGAGGATCACTTGAGCCCAAGAGTTTGAGGTTGCTGGGAGCTATGATGCCATTGTACTCTACTCAGGGCAATAGCTTGAGACTCTGTCTAAAAAAAAAGAATAGAACTACCATATGATTCAGGAGTCCCACCACTGGTATTTATCTGAAAGATAAGAAATCAGTGTATCAAAGAGATACCTGCACCCCCATGTTTATTATAGTGCTGTAAGTTCCATCAATAGATAAATGAATGAAGAAAATGTGGTGCACACAGATGTGTGTATATATATATATATATATATATGAATGCAATTCTGTCATTTGCAGCAACATGGTTGGAACTCTAGGCCACTGTGTTAACTGAAGCCACCCAAGCCCAGAAAGACAAATGTAACATATTCGCACTCAGGTGTGGGAGCTGAGCAGAGGGTAGAATGATAGACACCAAACCCTGAGAAGAACGGGTGAGTGGGAGGGAAAGATGGAGAGAGGTGGGTTAACAGATACAAACATGCCATTAGATAAAAGCTATTCTATCCTATTGCAGAGTAGAATGACTGTAAGTAACAAGAATTATATTGTGTATTTCAGAGCAACTAGAAGAGGGGAATTAAAATGGTCCTGCCATGTAGGAATGATAAAAATGCAAAGTGATGGATATGTCAAATGCTCCAACTTGATCACTACACATTCTATGCATGTAATAAATACCACATGTATCCCATAAATATGTGAAATCTTATGCATCAATAAAAAAATTTAAAGAAAAAAGGAAGTGAAACCTATGTATAGAAGAAACACTTTAATAGGGCGGCGCCTGTGGCTTAAAGGAGTAGGGCACCGGCCCCATATACCGGAAATAGCAGCTTCAAACCTGGCCCCGGCCAAAAACTGCAAAAAAAAAAATGAATGCAGGGGGGTGGCGCCTGTGGCTCAGTGAGTAGGGCACTGGCCCCATATACCGAGGGTGGCAGGTTTGAGCCCAGCCCTGCCCAAACTGCAACAAAAAATAGCCAGGTGTTGTGGCGGGCACATTTTATTGTAAAAATACTCAACATAAAACATTTATATCATATGTGTCTTCCTTCCTGCTAGAAAGGAAAGCGTGTTTCCACTCCCTGCAAAAGGGTCAACCCTACCTGGGGCTCAGGACTCTGTCTCCTCTTCCTGTCCCACCTGCAGCAACTACTCCCTACCTAGTGGCTCCTTGTTCTCTCTGGCGCACACGTGTTCTACTTCAGCGTCACCTCCCCTTGTTCCATGTCCTTCTTTGCCTGCCGTCCTATTTGTCTGCTCTTTCTTACTTTAACTTTTTCATTTTCTCCCTTCCCATTTATTTTTGAATCTCTTCAAACTGGGCTTCTGTTCCCATCAAATTTACTGACGTTGTTTTTGTCAAAATCTCAGTTTTCAAAGTTATTAAATTTAATGGACAACTCGTTATTCTGGTCTTGATTGGGCTCTCAGCATTAGTGGACATTGTTAGGCACTCTCTCTGCTTGAAATAATTTATTCTGTGCTTGGAGGACAGGACTCTATTATATTGTTCATCTTTTTTTTTTTTAGAGACAGAGTCTTACTTTATTGCCTTTGGTAATATATTGTTCATCTTTTGCTTTCTACTTTGCAGGCAGTCTCAGCATCCTTTACTGATTTCCACTGTTCTGATAACATCTAATATTGGTGTTCTCTAAGCTGTAGCTCGATTATAGTTTTCGTGTCTAAATACCCACTCTTTGTAAGTGATAGCTAGTTGCATGCTTTTATACACATTTTCTTTCTTTCTTT
>CAUYRH010023928.1:0-13704 GCA_963574655.1 Perodicticus potto | reverse complement strand
AGACAGAGCCTCAAGCTGTCACTCTGGATAGAGTGCTGTGGCATCACAGCTCACAGCAACCTCCAATTCCTGGGCTCAAGCGAGTCTCCTGCCTCCGCCTCCCAAGTAGCTGGGACTACAGGCGTCTGCCACAACGCCCAGCCATTTTTTGGTTGCAGCAGTCATTGTTGTTCAGCGGGCCCGGGCTGGATTCGAACCCGCCAGCTCAGGTGTATGTGGCTGGCGCCTTAGCCCGTTGAGCCACAGGCGCCTAGCCCAATTTCCCTCTTAAGGAAATTAACAGGACTTATCTCCACTTAAGTCTACGTGATAAGGATGGACTCCAAAGAATCCCTAAAGGAGTACTGACTCCTATATTATTTGTGTTATAAAACTCATAAGAAGTAAGTAAAAAGCAAGTCTCCCTTCCATTCTTGTACCCTGGATCCCTACCTTCACTCATAGTTATACTCTCCAGAAGTTACCACTATTTTTTTGGTTGCAGCCGTCATTGTTGTTTGGAGGGCCCGGGCTGGATTCCAACCCGCCAGCTCAGGTGTATGTGGCTGGCGCCTTAGCCACTTGAGCCATAGGCACCGAGCCAAGAAGTTATCACTATTAACAATTTCCTGGCTCAGCACCAGTGGCTCAAGCGGCTAAGGCACCAGCCACATACACCTGAGCTGGCAGGTTCCATTCCAGCCTGGGCCTGCCAAATAACTGATGGCTGCAACAAAAAATAGCCGGGTGTTGTGGTGGGCGCCTATAGTCTCAGCTATTTGGGAGGCGGAGGCAGGAGAATCGCTTGAACCCAGGAGTTGGAGGTTGCTGACAGCTTGAGGTTCCATCTCAAAAAAAAAAAGAAAAAGAAAAAAATTTCCTGTATATTGTCCCAGAAAATGCTCTGTATGTATTATATACTTAAGCATATGCTGACTAGGCAAAAACATTTTTTTTTTTTAGAGACAGAGTCTCACTTTGTTGCCCTCGGTAAAGTGCTGTGTCGTCACAGTTCACAGCAACCTCCAGTTCCTGGGCTTAGGCCATTCTCCTGCCTCAGGCTCCTGAGTAGCTGGGCCCACAGGTGCCACAACGCCCAGCTATTTTTTTTGTTGCAGTTTGGCCAGGGCTGGGTTCGAAACTGCCACCCTTGGTATATGGGGCTGGTGCCCTACTCACTGAGCTGTAGGTGCTGCCCTTTGTTTGTTTGTTTGTTTGAGACAGAGTTTCACTCTATCACCCTCCATAGAGTGCTGTAGCATCACAGCTCACAGCAACCTCCAGCTCCTGGGCCCAGGCAATTCTCCTGTCTCAGCCTCCCACAGCTGGGTGTTATGATGGGCTGGGACCACAGGCGCCCGTCATAACAACCGGCTATTTTTTGTTGCAGTTTGGCCATGGCTGGGTTTGAACCTGCCACCCTCAGTATATGAGGCTGGCACCCCACTCACTGAGCCACAGGTGCCGCCCTTTTTTTTTTGGAGACAGAGTCTCACTGTGTCACCCTGGGTAGAGTGCTGTGACATCATAGCTCACAGCAACCTCAAACTCATGGGCTCAGGTGATCTTGCCTCAGCCGCCTGAGTAGCTGGGACTACAGGAGCCTGTCACAATGTCCTGCTATTTTTAGAGACGGGTCTGCTCTTGCTCAGGCTGGTCTCAAACTCCTGAGCTCAAGTAATCCACCTGCCTCAGTCTCCCAGAGTGCTAGGATTATAGGTGTAAGCCACTGCAGCCAGCCAGGCTGCAGCCAGCCAGGCAGACACATTTATTGTCCACATGTCATTTACTATTTCAAGCAATTTTCATGCAGTAGTATTACACACAATTTAGTGCATGATCTTAAAAAAATACGTTGGCAATGGTTCCATATCCATTTATATAGAGCTGCTTCTTTTTACTTGGAGAAAATTCCATTTCATTCTTATGAATCCGCTTTTTTCTTTCTCTCTTTCTTTCCTTCATTTCTTACTTTCTTTTTTTTTTTTTTTGAGACAGAGTCTCACTCTGTTGCTTATGTTGGAGTGCTGTGGCATCAGCCTAGCTTACAGCAACCTCAAACTCCTTAGTTCAAGTGATCTTCCTGCCTTAGCCTCCTGAGTAGCTGGACTACAGGTGCCCGCCACAACACCTGGCTAATTTTTCTAGTTTTAGTAGAGATGGGTTCTGGTTCTTGCTCCAGCTGGTCTTGAACTCCTGACCTCAAGTGATCCGCTTGCTTTGGCCTCCCATAGTGCTAGGGTTATAGGAAGGCTAGCCTGGGCAACAGAGTGAGATGCTGGCTCAAAAAAAAAAAGAAAAGAAAAGAAAAAAAAAAAAACAGAAAATTAAAAAGCAGAAAACATTAAATATATATGCAATGTCTGAAATATGTTTCCCCAAATAACGTTCAAACAAAAGAAAAGCAAAAAAACCAAGAGGAAATCTCCACCCACTCAGACTACTCAGGAGGAGTAAATATATCCAGTGTTTTAGCAGTTCACAGTAAAGCTTTGTCACATTAATAGCAAAAATAGAAAAAGTCCATGCCTTGGCACTGAGAATTTCCTTTAGAGAGTTTGGCTCTAGATATATGGACATACAAATATTCATTTGTCACATAATTCATCAAAAGGCCATTGGACATGCAAGCAGAGGAACACATTTCCTTTTGCCCTTCCCATCACCTTTTTGCTTTTCAACTTCATTTTGAAATAATTAAAAATTTAGAGAAATGTTTCAAAAATAGCACAAAGAATTCCCATATAGCCTTTATCTAAATTCACTATTTTTAAACATTTTATCTAATTTTCCCCACCCCCTGTATTTTTTTCTGAATTATTTATACTTGAGAATAGGTTGCATGCATTATGCCCTTTTCCCCCTTAATCTTTCAGTGTGTGTTTCTTAAAAGCAAAGATATCCCATTGATTTTGGTCAAAAAAATTGACCTGACCACTTTTACCTGCTCTTGTATAACATGATGAACTGAATTCTACAGCTGCTATACCTCATTGCTAAGGGCCTCAAGGAGAAGACCAATTTTCCTGAATGTGCACGCAGCAAGGAAGCTGATGAGTGGATATTTATTTTTGTATTTTATTGAGACAGAGCCTCAAGCTGTCACCCTGGATAGAATGCCCTGGCATCCACAGCTCACAGCAACCTCCAATTCCTGGGCTCAAGCGAGTCTCTTACCTCTGCCTCCCAAGTAGCTGGGACTACAGACACCTGCCACAATGCCCAGCCATTTTTTAGTTGCAGCCGTCATTGTTGTTTGGCGGGCCCAGGCTGGATTCGAACCTGCCAGCTCATGTGTACATGGCTGGCGCCTTAGCCCGTTGAGCCACAGGCGCTGAGCTGATGAGTGGATATTTAATGTTTTTGCCTGACCAATTATCCTTCCCTGCCCTCTGGCAACAGCTTTAGAAAATCATTCCTTTTCCATTGGGTACAAAGTTAGCAGGACTGTCCTTTAAAGTGCCCCATCTTCCCAGACATGAAATGAGCATATAACTCGGCCCAGGTCAATCAGCTTCTCTGGGCCATTTGAATCTTGAAGAAAGGGACTCAAAGATTTGAAAAAGGGTGAGCTGACTCCTAAAGGTTGTGGCACTGATGAGGATGTTCAACGGCTTTTACTGTTCATCAGCTTTGTTTCCCTTGTACTTGCTGCTTTACTATTTTTTTCCATTCTCTGTGCTACCCTATATCTTTCCAGTAATTTCCATAAGCTTATGTTGGTCAGGGTCAGTTTTTGTTGCCTGTAAAAACAGCTGATTTGAAAAAAATTTTGCTTTCAGAAATACTCGCTCAAATATAACTCTGACTTAGATTGTATAGAAAAAAGTTGGCCCCAGGTACACCCTTCCCCAATGCTAACTGCAGCAGCACCTCATAGATTTACTGTTCTGCCATTCAGTGTAATTAATGAAACTTATTTTCATACTACCAAAAGTGACCATTCCTGGAAAAGAGAGCAGCCCTTCTGTAAGTTGTAGTGAACTGTCTCCTACAAAGGGGCACTGAGTCTGTGGTTATTTCTTTAACTCTATTGCCCCAAACTGCATTTGAGTGGTAGAGTGGTGGAATACAATTTGACTTGAACACAACAGCCCGTGGTGGGCTTGCTGCCTGATTGTCTCTGGGGTCTGCTGCCAGCAGGAAGTGAAGACATCATTCATTATCTTTCCTGAAGATTGTTCCTGATTTCCTGAGACTCACACATGAGCAAGAACAAGTTGATATCTCCAGAATGACATTCAGTGTAGTCCAAATCACCACCCGGGAAAAATATCTCCATAAAAGCATATTACCTGCAAGGAGGTTCCCAAGCCCATGTTGACAACAGCTTTTCCTTTCCTTCTTGTTCTTTCTTTTAATAAAATTATTGTGCAGAGCAAAACTGCTTCTCATTAACTGCTCAAGAACCAGATATTGGTTTATTTTTGGATAGACAAAATTCCAGTTGCTTAACAAATATTTATGTGCCTCCTATGTACCAGAATGGTTAGGTGCTGGAGAAACTACAGAAAGCAAAAGCAGGGTCTTTACTCACACAATGCTTACAGTCTAGAGGGGAAACACATTAACTAAGGTGTTCTACTTATACTCCATTACAAATTGTTACTAGTGCCACAGAAGACAAAGACAAAGATCTGTGAAGGAGATTAAGAATAAACTGTTTTCCTCAGAACAAATAGTTTTCATAATTTCATCTCAAGCTGTCACCCTGGGTAAAGTGCCATGGTGTGCTCATAGTGACCTCCTACTCTTTTTTTTTTTGAAATCAACACTTTATATAATACACTCACATTTACACACCAATTTCATGTTTACAAGTACAAAAGGCAAAGAACTGCAAAGAAGCTAAGCAACGGCATCTTCGACTACATTTAACAATATTAATACTGCTATCCCCATTCCCTGTTTTCCAATCCAGAGGAAATGGTAAATGCCACCCCGTATATGGACTCCACTTTTAGAATTTGGAGACTCTGTGTAGTTCGCACAGGTCTGGGTTTCTACGGAGCTGAACTGAGAGTCCATCATGTTCCAGGCCAGATCAGCCAGAAGAAAGTCATCCATTGCTGTTTGAGTTTCACTGCTGGTGAAGAACAAGCTCCCCAGCGTTTCAAAACCAGAACTCATGGTCTGTGTCTCTGTGCTGTTCAACTGAACCTTACTTTCCAGAGCGGGTAGGGTTTTAGCAGTGCAAATTCCTTCAGTTTGGGTCTCGGTGTCCGATGAGTCAGTACTCATGGAAAAGCTGGAGTGTTTCAGAACATTCCCCAGAGGCAGATGAGGGCTACTGTCTAAAAAGAAGTTGAAGTCTGTCTGTGTCTGTGTGTCAAACACCTCAAGGCCTACGAAGCTGGAATTTCCCTACATCCATAGGACGGAGCCAAGGTGTCTGAGAGTAAGAAGTCAGTCTGGGTCTCTATGTCCAGAGATTCCAACACTGGTTCAGTGTTCATGGTGCTAAGTTCACTCTCTTCAGTTTGAGTCTGGATATTTGAGGCTGCAAAGAACTCTTTGATGTCAAAATCTATTCCGGGATTCTGAACTGGGCCAGATGGGAGCTGGGTGTCAGATCCAGGATTCGTGTCAGACAAAAGGCTACGATTATCCAATGTCTGACCAGGCAGATTACTTGACAAGATGTTTTCTAAATCACTTAATAGACCCATGGTTTGGGTCTGATTGTCTGATTATCTTCATATTCTGTGAAGGAAGCATACTATTCTGTGCACTGAAGTTGATAATTGGTGCAGATTTCTCAACATCTTGATTTAAAGTCTTAGGGTGATTCTGAGGCAATGAACCATGGGTTACCGTCTCTGCTAAAGTGCTGCTTATGATATTGTCTGTAGCAACACTGTACGATGAATGAACACTCTCAAAAATGTCTGCACATATTCCAGCTTGGTCCATCTGTATGGGGTCATCTGTTGGACTCTGCATCCCACTGGTTTGAGTTTCTCTGGAGACCCCACCTGACTGGAAACAAGTGTCTATAAATGCATCGGTCTGAGCAGCAATGGATGAAGTTGCCTCAGAGCTGAGCAAAAATGTCTGAGTGTGAACACTAATGGGAAGAGACACTTGAGAATCAAAAGACAAGTCAGTCTGGGAACAAGACGACACAGAGGAATCAGCGCTAGCCCACTGAGTAGAAGGTATAAAGTTTTGTGAGGCATAAGACAGATCTGTCTGTACTTTGATCGAAGAGATGCTGTTCTCTTGACATGTGTTCCCTAATTCTTGTAAAGAATTAGATGGACTTTTAACCAAGTTCACTTGAACACCTGTACTAACTGGCTCAATTTTGGGAAGAGGTAGGCTCTCCTTAAGAGAGTAAGCCCCTGAATCTAGGCCGAGGATCAGGGTCCCTACTGACAAAGGCACTAAGTGGACAGCCCCTGTCGCAGAGCCCTGATCCACACCTACACCACAAGCTGGAGGCAGAGACAGGCACGGGAGAAAACAGCATCACAGATAGTTTAACCAAAGCCACTTTGGGCTTTGGTAAAAGCAACTTTTGAGGATATCTGGAGGTGCTGTAAGCGTCTGCTTCCTCGCATTTGGGCCACAAAAATCTTCAAAAGGAGCCACTAGCTTTATTTCTGAAGCTTCTGGTTCTTGAGTGTCTGGTTTCGGGATTGGTTGGTTGCTCAGCGAATCAGTGGTCTTGTTGGACAACTTCTGGTTTTGCAGGCAGTTTTCCATTTTCCTTTTCTTACTGGGTGGGTCCCTGTGTTCTGCCAGGATCTCAAGGCCAGTTCGGTAGATGTGGGACTGCAGTGCGGTCCTGCTGGCGTCTGGATAGCCACACGTGCACTGGCAGTTCTTGCCGCCGTCCTGCGCGCGCCTCTTCAAGTCCCACTTGGTGCCGTGTGAGTTGCTGCACTTACTACACTTATGCTTCTTCTCAACGTGCATTTTCATAAAGTGCACACTGTCATTTATATGCTCACTAGTTTGTCCTGCCTTTCTCCTGGAGGATTGATTGCCGTTTCTAGCCTTTGAGGTGATTGACAGGTTGTGGTTATGTAACAGACTACATTACAGATTAGTTTATACTCAGAACAGTTTTCCTGTTACCCATAGGCCTGCCTGGAATCCTTCATGAAAACTCCACCCATGCTATGCTAATTAGATGTTAATGAGCCCAGGTCAGTTAAAGGTCACTAGGAGCTCCTTACTGTGTATGATCCCACAAGGGAATAGTTCCTGGCTACAATTCCGTTCCCATTCTACTCCCTCAGCTCCTTCCTTGCTGCCTGTTTACTCTCTGCCAGACCTAACATGACCACGTAAGTTTATAAAGATGCTTGTTTTCCTAAACTTCATCACTAAAAACTGAAGAACTTCAGAAAAAATGCATCTTCAAAACTACAGATGTCCAGCAACCTATCTAGTATCAAACATACCATACAATTGTTAAATACTGATGTCACCAGATATTTTTTCTTGGTGCTCTTAGTAACACTGGTTCATATCCAAGAAATTCTCAGCATTAGTGACTAATACTTTAGCTTTGTCATCAATATTTATAAATCGGGGCATTTCTAGTGTTTTAAATGCAGATACAATTACCAAAACAATCAGAATTTGACAACAGTTTTATCAATGAACTAGATTATTCTAAGTAAACAACTGATTCCACACTAGGATTACTGTGTATATTCATAAGTGATTCTCATTGACCTCAGGCAATTTATCTGTATACACAGAGGATAAACTAGACCACATGCTACAGAGCAGGATATTTTTCAGTAGCATTTTTGCAAATTACCATCAATTTCTTCCACATGTAACCTTAAAAATAAAGAATTGCACCTTTTCCTTAAATGGAGGTGGATTTTTTCTTCCTTAACTTACCCTGGATAAGGCACTTTGCAGAAGTGGTTCAACAGCTAAGTGTCCATGGAATAAGAGTCCTATGATGCTTTTTTATTTCAGGTCTATCTTTAGGCAAGGGTACAGTACAGACAATTTTGCCAAACTTTTCATTTTTTTCACATGGAGATAGAAAGAGGACACATGAAGACTAGAAGCCCAGTGCTGACTTTATACACATCAAGTCATTTAATGTCCTATGAAAAGGAAAGAGGGTACTAATTTCTTTTCAAACTGGGAGCATCTGAGAATGAAAGACAGCACTGTTAATTCTTACTCAGGGGCAACAGGGGTAAACAAAGACTGTTCTGGGAACACTAGAAAATGTGAACATCCTACCCTTGACCCCTAGACATGGGGATCAGACTCTCCCATTGTGTGGGCAGGGAACTGAAGCTTAGAAGGAAATAGTATAATGTACCCAAAGTTGCCTTTAGAAAGTGGACATCCAACTCCAACTCCAACTCAGGAATGTCTGATTTGAAAGCAGATACTCTTTCCTTTATATTAATGTTTGCTTTCTGAGTAGTTCAGCAGTTCCCAGAATTTTTATACAAACATGACATTTTGTGGCCATGATTAAAGGGGTAAGAGTGTATGCTTGAGGACAGTGGAGCTAAGTGCCCTGTTTCTTTGTGTGGTTGATTTATTATGCGGGCATGTAGTGTGTGAAATGCCTCTGAGCAGCCTCAGACCTCAGGGAGGAGCTCCCCCTGGCCACCCATGCTCTCAGTTAAAGCAGCGCTCCCTGATTTTCTGTCTTTATTCCAGGTTTCTGCTTGACATATTCAACCTAATACTCCAAAATGAAGGTATTTAAAAGTAAAATACTTTAAAAAATATTAAAATTTTTTTTTGCATTTCAAAAGATTTAGTGGGTGAATGGATGGATCCCACATGGATGAATTACACATGGATGAATTGTGTAATACTGAAGTAGGGCTCTCAGTGTACCTGTCACCAGAATAATATGCATCGTATCCAGTAGGTAAATTTTTATCCTTCAACCCTCTCTCACCCTCCTCTCTTCTTAGTTTCCAATGTCCATCACACCACTTTATGGCCATATGTATTCCTTCTTTACCTCCTATTTATAAGTGAGACCGTGCTGTTTGATTTTCTATTCCTAAGATACTTCACTTAGAATAATGGTCTCCATTTCCATCCAAGGTACTGCAAAAGACATTATTTCATTCCTTTTTATGGCTAAGTGGTACTACATGGTGTATAAATACCAATTTTTTTTTCCCTTTTCTTCTTATTGGAGGTATAGTCTCACTCTCTTGCCCCAGGCTAGAGTATTGTGGCATCAGCCATACTCACAGCAACTTAAAACTCCTGAGTTCAAGTGATCCTCCTGCCTCAGCCTCCCAAGTAACTAGGAATACAGATGCATGCCATACAGGCTAGTCCTTCTGGTTTTAGTAGAGACAGCGTCTTGCTCTTGTTCAGGCTGGTCTCAATCTCCTGAGTTAAGCAATCCTCCTGCCTCTGCCTCCCAAGAGTGCTAGGATGATAAGTGTGAGCCACAGCACTGGACGTCATGTTTTCATTATTTACTCCTCAGTCAATCTTATTTTGATTCTGTACCTTCGAAATTGTGAATTGTTCTGCAATAAAAATTTGAGTGCAGGTGTCTTTTTGATAATATTACTTCTTTTCCTTTCACTAGATACCCAGTAATGGGATTCCTGGATCAAATGGTAGATCTACTTTCCTTCTTTGAAAACTCTCCAAACTGTTTTCTGCAGGGATTATACTAGTTTACATTCCCACCAACAGTATCTAAGTATTTCTTTTCACATCTGTGCTGACATCTATTGTTTTTTGACATTTAGACTAAGGTCTGATAGGGATAAGATGAATTAGTAATGTTGAGCATTTTTTCATGTTTCTTGGCCATTTGTTTGTCCTCTTTTTTTTTTTTTTTTTGCAGTTTTGGTCAGGGCCTGGTTTGAACCCGCCACCTCCAATATATGGGGCCAGCACCCTACTCCTTGAGCCACAGGTGCTGCCCCATTTATCCTCTATTGAGGAAAAGTTGATCATGTCTTTTACTCACTTTTTCATGAAGCTTTTGGTTTTCTCTTGCTGATTTTTTTGAGTTCTTTCTAGATCCTGGATATTAGCCCTGTGTTGGATGTTTAGTTTGTGACTATTTTCTCCTAATCTTTGGATTTTGTATTTACTCAGTTGATTACTTCCTTTGCTTTGCAGCAACTCATTGCTTATATTCTTGACTTAACATCCTCATCATTTCTTAAATTAGAAACCTCCAGGATCAATAACTAATTTTTTAATAACCATTATAAAACTCAAGAAATATAAATTTTTCCCTAACATTATACACTCTTTTATTCCTTTTTATATCTTTTCCTCTCACTATCACTGAACCCAAAAGGAAATTTTAATCAATAGAAAGGTGAATTGAAATAAAAATCATGTACCTATACCCATGAAAATAGATATAAGGTAACCCATCTATTTAAAATTTATTCCATTTGCTAAAAATGTTAAAGGAATAATACAATGTAGTGCTTACTTTTGTTTTCTTTAATTCTACCTCATCCACTTATTATCACCAAGTTACTATGCACATGAAAATATTTAATTTAAAAAGCATACATTACACTACCAAACCTGTTCATATAAATTGTAATAACATATCAAATAAAACGTTTTTGAGAAAGAAAGAGAGAAAGAGGAAAGAAAGAAGAAAGGAAGAAAGAAAGTTAGATCTATCTCTTTCTTTCCTGCCCTAGAATCTCCTGCTTGTTACCTGTAGATTCTTCTTGGATTGCTTCTTGGTGTCATTTTCCAACTCTAGAACTTCATTACCTCTTGCCTAGATAATTTTTGGGACTTCCTTCAAATATTTCTGCCATACTTGTTTCTTACGTTGCTACCAGAGGCATATTTCTGAAAAGTAAACCAGATCATAGCACGACTTGGTGTTCCTAAGGTGTTCTTTGTTACCTGTAGGAAAATACTCATTCTTTCCAGAACAATATACAGTCTGTTCTTTTGGAGAAAGAAAAATCAGTCTCTCACAGGAAGAAAGGAAGAAAGGAAAAAACAAGAAGGAAGGAAGGATGGGAGGGAGGGAGAAAACATGACTGTCTGAGGGACACCCTCTACAAGGTTGTTGATTACATAGGACACCACATGTTAGACTCTGGCCTGCAGGCCGCTTTCCATATCCCTGATCCCAGCCATGTGGGTTAGGCTGCCTGGAAGAAGAGGCTCCTTTCTCTAATATGCACAAAAAATACCCCACTTGTCAATCCATGTGCCCACAGAGCTTTATCCATCTGGGGTTTGGGATCTTGTATGCCCCCTTGTTCTCTCTGGATGGCTGTTGCCTCAGCTATTTCCTCTGATAGACTTTGTCTTAATAAATCTCAAGGGTAAGTCTTTGTAGTTACAGTGCTTCCCCAAATTTAATGTGCATGTGAGTCAGCTGGGGGGGGGTTGTTTAAATGCAAGTTCTGGGTCAATGTTTCTATGAACTAATGCTACCGATCCTTCCTTTGAATACCCTAGTCCTACAATCAAATAGTGTTCTTAATAGGAACTCCACATAGAAATGTTGACTGGTTGAGTAAATAGAAGCAAGGGAGGGGAAGGATAAAGCAAATTCTAGTATGTATATACTAGAAACTTACAAATCTATTTTTCTAACTTCTTCACAGAAAAGATGCCAAGTAAAGATTAAATGATAGAGAATTATGATATTTTTTTCCATAGGTAAATATTTTTGAATGTTAGGCCCAGGCAGGGCAAAGTGGCTCATGCCTATAATCCTAGCACTCTGGGAGGCTGAGGCAGATGGATTGCTTGAGCTCAGGAGTTCAAGATCAGCCTGAGCAAGTGCAAGAGCAAGACCCCATCTCTTTAAAAAAAAAAAAAAAAGAAATAGCCAGGCATTGTGGTAAGTGCCTGTAGTCCCAGCTACTTGCGAGGCTGAAGCAAGAGAATGGCTCGAACCCAAGAGTTCGAGGTTGCTGTGAGCTGTGATGCCACAGCACTCTACTGAGGGTGACAAAGTGAGAGAAAGAAAGAGAAAGAGAGAGAAAGAAGGAAGGGAAGAAAGAGAGAGAGAGAGAAGGAGGGAGAGAGGAAGAGAGGGAGGAAGAAGGAAGAAAGGAAGGGAGGGAGGGGGAGAGGGCCCAGACTATAAATCTGTTAGATGAGTTCTCTGTGCTTTCTCCCAAAGCCCCCCCATACCCTAATACTAAAGCCTGGCCTCCACAGTAGCCTAAAAGCATAGAGAGTCAGGGCACAGCACATGTTAGATAACTGGTCTATAAAGCTTGTGTACTCTGAAGTTCATGTAGCTTTTGAAGAATTTAGGACAGCAATCTTGCCGAATGGACTTGAAACCATTCATTTCAACATTTGCTTTTTCTAAGAAATACACGCCCTGTCACTTGTGATAGACAGAAACCGATGGTAAACACACTATCCCATTGTTGGGTCACAAATTTGTATGCCTCCAAATTGCTTTTCTTACTTCAGAAACCGACAAAGTGAGGCTGTGAAAGGGCTGAGGCTGGTCATAACAGAGCCTGCAATGAGCTGAAGCCAGAGAGATCTGGCCAAGAGATCCTGGCCGTGTCCCTGTACTCAGTCCCCTCCCTGCACAGTCCTCCAGTCCAAAATATATGTGCCGAGTCGCTTCCTGAGGAAGTGTGAATGGGTACAGTGAACTGGGTGGCCCCACGTTCCTTGTTTTGGTCTAAAAGTCAGTAATGTCTATGGCCGAACTAAGAGTACATAAATGAATAAGTAAGCAAGAGAATGGATGAATGATCACGTACCAACGTTCATCTGTACAGGCACACATGCAAAAAATCAGCCTTGGAGAGCAGCACAGAGACGAGTGAGCAGCACTCAGGCACTCTTTAATTTGTCACTGTGTTTGTTGTTTTCCTCTCTCTATATATAATTATTAGACCATATTTCTTCTTGGAGTTGAATTAGATCTTTTATCAAACTTTAAAATAAAATTAGGGCAAAGTGAAAAAACAAAGAAGTTTAATTTAATCTAATCGCAACTGTTCCTTTGTGTCCCTTCTTTCTTAATGATGAATATTATTCTATCATTAGGCTTTCTTATGAAGCCTTTCTGGAAAGAAAAAAAATAACAAGAAGTCCACATATACATTTTTGTCCTTTGACAGCCTGTGGCAAGGAGCCCAAAGGCAGCACTCAGCTTTCTAACAGTGTTATCTTGTTTGTGTTAAGTGTTTGCATCCATTTTCCAAGAGAGGCTTTCAGACAGTCATGGATACACAGCCACAGCCAGCACCTGCTGTTAGGGTGAGAGTGATGTCACTTATGGTGTTTCCAAAACTGAAGACTTGTGTACTGGGGATACAAACATATTTTGATATTCCTAAATACTTAACAAATAAAGAGGAAAAAGATTACTGCCAGCCAGGAATAAGTTTATTAAAGTCTACTGTGTTTTTCTTCAGGTCATTTATAAACGTTCTTTCACACAAACATATATTAGAAGTGGTGTATAATATGAGACAATTATGCAGATGGGGAGGGCGTTTCTAGTATCTGCTCTCACTCCAGTGGTGCAGAGAGGTCATGCTGATTGACTGTATGGTGATATTTCTGTGACATTAGGTGCTATGTCACCTTTAGATTTTACTTTCCTGAAACAAATAGTTTGGAATCCATCCTATTGGCCTTTTTTTTTTTTTTTTTGAGACAGAGCCTCAAGCTGTCACCCTGGATAGAGTGCTGTGGCATCACAGCTCACAGCAACCTCCAATTCCTGGGCTCAAGCGAGTCTCCTGCCTCTGCCTCCCAAGTAGCTGGGACTACAGG
>CAUYRH010023927.1:0-17049 GCA_963574655.1 Perodicticus potto | reverse complement strand
TTTTTTTTTTTTTTTTTTTTTTTTTTGAGACAGAGCCTCAAGCCGTCACCCTGGATAGAGTGCTGTGGCATCACAGCTCACAGCAACCTCCAATTCCTGGGCTCAAGCGAGTCTCTTGCCTCTGCCTCCCAAGTAGCTGGGACTACAGGCCCCCGCCTGGCCATTTTTTGGTTGCAAACATTTGTTGTTTGGCGGGCCTGGGCTGGATTCGAACCGACCAGCTCAGGTGTACGTGGCTAGCACCTTAGCCCGTTGAGCCACAGGCGCCGAGCCTTTTTGTTTGTCTTTCAGTGATTCTTTTGTTTTCAATTTCATTTAATTCTGCTCAAATTTTGGTTATTTATTTTCTTCTGCTGGGTGTTGGGTTGAATTGATCTTCCTTTTCCAGTTGCTTAAGATGGCCTCTTAGGTTGCTGACTTGCTCTCTGACTGTTTTCTTGATGAAGTCTTCTAATACTATAAATTTCCCTCTTAGGACTGCCTTTGAATATTCTACAGGTTTTGATAGTTTGTGTCTTCACTATCATTTTGTTTCGAAAATCTGATGATTTCCTTCTTCATCTCATCTTTGATCCACCTATCATTCAGCCTAAGGTTTAGTTTCCATGACTTTTTTGAGTATGAAGATTTCTTTTGCTGTTGAGTTCAGTTTTATTCCATGATGATCTAAGAAGATACAAGCAATAATTTCTATTTTTGTAAAGTTGTTAAGGGTAGATTAGTGTCCTAAGATATAATCAATTTTGAAGAAGGATCCTTGGGCTTATGAAAAGAATATGTATTCAGTTTTGTTAGGATGAAATTTTCTGCATATGTGTGTTAGGTCCATTTGTTCCATGGTCAAGTTTAAATCCATTATTTCCTTGTTTAGTTTTTTCTTGTAGGATCTATCCAGAACTGACAAAGGGGTGTTAAAATCTCCAACTATTACAGTGCAGGAAGATATCATATTCAGATCCGTTAGGGTTTGTTTTATAAATGGAGGAGCATTCAGGTAGGGTGCATAAATGTTAGCTATTGAAATCTTTTCATGTTGAGTGTTTCCTGTGACAAATAGGTAGTGTCCATCTTTGCGTTTCCTTACTCATTGGTTTAAATACAATCGTGTCTGTAAATAAGATTGCAACCCCTGCTTTTTTCTGATTTCCATTCAACTGTGTTGTAGATGTCCATCCCTTCACCCCAAGTCTTGTTTTATCCTTTGAGGTAAGATGTGTCTCTTGGAGACAACAGATACCTGGCCTGAGTTTTTGTATCCAATCAACCTGTGCATCTTCAGAAGAGAATTTAAGCCTTTCACATTAATTCAGAGAATTGATAGGTATGGTAATGTTTTGGCCATCTTGTTTTTCAAATTTCCAGTGCATATTTTTAACACTTTCACCACTGTGGATGCTAGGTTTTGTTCTTTAAATTCTATATGCATTTACTTTGGTGGTAGACCATCATGCTGGTCATTATGGAAAATGGGTCTGGGTATTTCCTGGAGATTTGATCTAGCTATGACCAATTTCCTCAGCATGTGGATGTCAGTAAAGTATTTGATTCTCCATCACAAATGAAACTCCGTTTAGCTGGATATGGATCCTGGGCAGAAAGTTGTTTTTGTATTAGAAGGTTAAAGATTGATGACTATCTTTTTCTGGCTTTAAAAGTTTCAGCTGAATGATCTGCGGTCATCCTGATATTTTTCCCTTTGTAGATAATACTTTTCTTATGCCTGGCTGCTTATAGGATTTTTTCCCTCATATTAACTTTGGAAAAGTTAATTACAATGTGTCTAGGAGATGCTTTATTTGGATTGAGTTGTGCTGGGGTTCTGAAACTACTATCTGAATTTCTGTATCTCTTGTAATGCTTGGGAAATTCTTCATAATACTTTGGAGTAGAGCCTCTGTGCCTTCAAGACCATCCTCTTCTCCTTCAGGAATCCCTGTAATTTGGATGTTTGATCTTTTGCAATGATCCCATAACTCTCTCAGGGAATGTTCTGTTCTTTCTTCTTCTTTCTTCTTCCTCCTCTGTCCTCCTCCTTCCTCCTCCTCCTCCTCCTTTTTTTTTTTTTTTTGAGACAGTGTCTCACTATGTTGCCCTTGATAGGGTGCTGTGGCATCACAGCTCATAGCCACCTCAAACTCTTGGACTTAAGCAATTCTCTTACCTCAGTCTCCAAAGTAGCTCGGACTACAGGTGCCTACCACACACTCCCACTCATTTTTTTTTGTTGTAGTTGTCATTTTGTTTAGCAGGCGTGGGCCAGGTTTGAACCTCCCAGCCCTGGTATTATGTGGCTAGCACCCTAACCACTGCACTACAGGAGCCAAGCCTGTTTGTTATTTTATTTATTTGTTTATTTATTTATTGCCTCCTTGAATGCTTAGGATTGTACAAAAGTCTTATCTTCAATTTCTGGAATCCTTTTTTCTGCCTGCTCAACTCTATTATATTTCAAAGCTCCTAGAATGTCTTTTTTATTTCCTTAGCTCTGCTATATCTTTTCTCATTATGTTCATATCCTTGGTAACTTTGTCTTTGAATTCATTAACTTCTTGAGACAACTTTTAAACCACTCTTTGGATTTCTATCTCCATCTTTGCCTCTATTCATCTTATTTGCCATCCATATTCTGAATTCTATTTCTGACATTTCAGCAAATTCTCTATGGATGGCATCTTCTGTTGTATCTCCTTTGTCATCCCTTGGGAAAGTTGATCTACTCTGATTATTCACATTACCAGAGTTTTTCCACTGGTTCCTCCCCACGAGTACTTTACACTATTTGGCAATTAAAACTTGTAGGGTGAGACTGGATCAGGGCCCTAGGAACCACTCCTTCACCAGTGAGCTAGGCTTGTGATTGTGACTTTTCTACAGTCTTACAAAGGTTGCTTTCAGAGCTGCAGCCAGAGACGCTGAGGTCCTGTTTGGTGAGATAACGCAAGCTGGCTTTGTCTTGATGTCAGCTTGCCTCCACCCAATCCTAATGAGTCATGGTATTAGGCTGGAATCTCAGCTGGGGAAAGATTGAAACACCTACAGCGTCTCGCCCCTGCCGGCGACAAGTATAGGAGGAAGAGAATCTGTCCACCACTGTTCAACCTTGGAGGGTCCTCAGTGGACAGCCCAGTCTGAAAGTTTCTATCAGATTGTCCCAGGCAGTACAAACACTGTTCACCTGAAAGAGTTCAAAGGGTTGCAAAGCTGCCAGAAAGCATAAACTCTCAAGCAAATCCATCTGCGCAGTCTCAAGGGGCTGGAGTAGGGTCCCCTCCGGTGGATAAGGGGAGTCAGGAAAGATCCCTGCAAGAGTCACAACTGGGGCATCAGTGCCTCTGTGCCCGCCATTCATTCAGCCTGCACCACTGGGTGGGCACCACCATCTCTGCACTTGTCCCGCTCTCCCTGCCTCCCCTGCTTCCACACACACACCACTGTTTCTGTGTTGCTGCTTGGTGGCTTACACAATGGCTGGGCCTCTCAGTGAATTCACCATACACTCCAGGCTCTGCAGGGGGCAGACCTTCTGGCAGCCATAATAGGAGGGAAAGGTGAACTGTGTGTCTAGAATTGTGGAGAAAATATTTGTTCACTTTTGTGTCAGGTAGGGTGACCCAAGGCTCAGAGGTGGGACCTCCCTGAAGAAGGAGGATGGGGTTTAGTGGCTGTGTCCTGTGGGGCAATGTGAGAGGGCTTATTCCCTGCTCACTTGCAGGGAACCCTCGTGGGCCTCCCACTTGGGGCAGGGGCTTCCTGTCCTCTTGGTGGTGGGCTCCGTACCTGGTCTTGGTGTCTTTCTTCCTCTTTCTTGGGCTCAGTGGAGGTGATGTGCACTTGTCTATCTTCTTGCCATACTCAGTTCTCCACCTTTGGCTTCATTGGGTCCACTTCTTTTTTTTTTTTGAGACAGAGTTCACTTTGTTGCCCTCGGTACAGTGCTGTGGCATCACAGCTCACAGCAACCACCAGCTCTTGGGCATAAGTGATTCTCTTGCCTCAGCCTCCCAAGTAGCTGGGACTACAAGAGCCCGCCACAATGCCTGGCTATTTTTTTTTTGTTGCAGTTTGGCCGGGGCCGGGTTTGAACCCGCCACCCTCGGCATATGGGGTCGGCGCCCTACCCACTGAGCCACGGGCACCTCCCTTTCACTGGGTCCACTTCTGTCCAGTATCAATTTCTCTGGACAGGAACCTCTGGCAAAAGTTGTTTCTAGTTGGCCATCTTCCAGAAAACTCTCCGCTGTGGAGTTTTTGTAGGATTTTTTTCATCTATGTTTATAAGAGATATTGGTGTGTAGCTTTTCTTTAAAAAAGAAATGAAGAAAGTAGAAACTACTTTGTTTAGAAAATTGAATGATGAACTATACTGATTTAATGAATTCACTTCAGAAAGTACTTTTTGAAAATATATCTGTACTTCAGAAAATACATCATTGTTGATGTAATGCTAATATGTTTTAAACTCACAGTTTGTCAAAGGGGTGTCAGAATGGCTGGGAAGAAATGCTGGAGCTGGGATGCCTGGCAGCAGAGGCCTCCGGACTGGCTGGCATGCTGCCCCTTCTCACCCAGCCTGTGGTCATAGTTGCACTCTGGACCACACCCATGTCCTAGCGGGGTTGTTGCCTTGCCTGGTCTCTGCTCACCCCTCTGCTGGCCTTGCACCCCTGCTTGGCCTTAGTCTTCTTAGAGGCCCTTTTCCTCCCTGCAAGAGTCACTGCCACTGCCCAGCTGTCGTTAGTCTCAGATAGAATTCAGCAGCTTTTCCCTGTGCTCTCCACAATTGCTTACGTTGCCAGAATCAGGCCCTTCTTTATTCAGTAAGTCTTTTTTTGTTGAGACAAAGTCACTCTGTCACCCTGGTTTGAGTGCTGTGGTGCAATCACAGCAACTTCAAACTCCTGGGCTCAGGCAGTCCTCATGCCTCAGCTTCCTGAGTTTCTTATCTAATTTTTTTCTATTTTAATTTTAATTTTTAATTTTTTTATACGGAGTCTCACTTTGTCACCCTTGGTAGAGTGCCATGGTGTCATAGCTCACAGCAACCTCAAACTCCTGGGCCCAAGCAATCCTCTTGCCTCAGCCTCCCAGGTTTCTGTGTTTCATAGAGACAGGGTCTCACTCTTGCTCAGGCTGGTCTCTAACTCCCAAGCTCAAGCCATCCTCCTGCTTTGACCTCCCAGAGTGGATTACTGGTGTGAACCCAGCCTCAACAAGCCTTTCTTGATATCCTGCTTGGGGTTTATGGTGAGTGCCATGGCCTTTGCACTTTGTTATCGTGGGTCTCTGAAGGTGAGTCTGTATTTGATTGCTGACTCTGAAGTGCTTGATACTGAAATGATATTCAAATACAGTCTGCATAGAATCTGCAATAGCTTGGGGACACAGTTACTCCTGTGTCTGTGCAGAGAGGAGAGACTCAGCGTGGCCTCGTGTAGGCAGGAGGGTGTGCTGTGATGTCAGTGTGCACAGTCAGACCCTTGAGACGGAATCACACGGTTCATCATGACTCACCAGCACGGAAATAAATTATTGCAAATGTAAGTAATTTTAGTGTCAAGGTCTGAAAACTCAGTAAGAGTTAACAGCATGGGTAGAGAAAGATCTCTCACTTATAGAGTAAGTTATTGAGTAAAAAAAGTTTATCTTCATAGAGGAGAGCGAGGTAGTGGATGAAGGGGGAGAGAGAGCCAGGAGATGCCAGCCCTGAGCCAGGCAGCTTCACAGCAGGACAGGCCTGGCTGTTCAGTGCTGTCCCCTCTGAGCAGCAGGACAGGAGTGGTGACTGCTGTTACTGTTGTTAATTGATAATAGAGGCAGCTGCTGGGAGTCCCAGGCCCAAAGACACTCCTCTGCCTTTTTTCTGAGGTGTAGTCAGGATTGTCACAGGTGACTGCCTTGGAGACATGGCTGAAGCTGTAGCTCATCCTATTTACCCGGGAACTCTATAAAAACAGGTTCTCGGAAAAACACTTTTAAAGAGAAAGAGTTACACTTCTTTTCACAAGTTGTGTGGACAGAACTCTCACAGGGAACCTGTTACCAGGAGAACTCACAGGATTGATCTTTAACTGTTACTGGGAAGTTGAGGGATTAGGTATTTTCCTGTTCTTGCAATTTTTCCTTTCATTCAGGAAAAAACAACTTTCTAAACGAGTGCCCACCGGGTTGTTGTCCCGGGTTCTAGAGAGAGAAGTAAGAGCCTTCCACCTAGCAGAGCTCACAGTTTAATGGGACACAGATGAGCAGACCTTGAACGATGGCCATCACTGAGCTGCACCCTGCAGTGGGGGCTTCTGATGGGGCTGGGGGTCTGGAGCTGCGTTATGACTGGGTGGGGGGGGTGTGACCTTTGCCTGTGTGTTTCCTCAAAGTCTTGGCATTTTAGTTGAGCTTTAAAGGAAAACCCAGAGTCAGGTGAGGGGGCATTGCAGTCCTTCTGGAAAACTTCATGAAGATAAGTGCAGATGCTGGAGGCTGGATGGTGTTTCGTGGCTAAGGTGTGCGATCAGAGGTCGGCATCAGGCAGTGAGAGCTGGGAAGCAGAGCAGGTGGTGTTTTTGTCTGCCCTGTGGCTCTCCCCACCCTCCCACGTTTTAGAATTTTGAATGAACCCCATAATCCTGAGTCACACCGCTCTTACATTGTCTACTATGGAGCCCATGCTTATCCCGAAGGGATTCCTATATTGGAGGTGGGATGTCAGGCCTCTCCCAGGTGTCCAAACCAGGAGTTCTGAGACCCGGAGCCAGCTCTCTCCTGTGTGGAGAAAGCAGTGGAGCCACCACTTGAGCGGCCGGGCCAGGGTGGGTCTCAAGGGATGTCTGGGTCCCCCCAGTCTGGTTGTGGTCCTGCCCTTGGGTCCCATGAGACTCCTCAGGAGCTGATGGTAAATCCTGCTTTTTATGTCAGCTGTTTCAGGTGGGGTTTCACAACAACGCCAAGTCATAGAAGAGTGGGGCTTTGCGCTGCCACCAACACGCGTGCCAGGCACAGCTCAGTGAAGTAGTGCACAGAGCTTTCAGGAATGAGAGGAGAATTTCCTACAGCTGCAGCGATGATGTGAAACCTTTGTACCCTTCTTTTGAGTTCTGAGAGTCTGAATTGACTAGTTAGGACATAGGAAATTGAATTATGTAATCAGCAAAGCACATACCACACAAATCTGATATTTCCTGAATTGAGAGACTTTTCCCCTTACATTTGTGAAATATACATGTGCTCGACCACAAGGAAACAGACTTTCTACTGAGGAGATTTTAAAACCTACGTGTTTTGGTTATAATCCAGTAGATTAGGCACCTGTAATGAAAATGTGCCCTCTTTCCAAAGTGTAAGTGCTTGGAAATTAGGAACAAACAAAACGTATTTGTTGATAACTCTTGGATCAGAGAGGAAATTACAGAGTGATTATAAACCACCACAGGGCATGCAGAGACTGCTGTGGCTCCATCTGCACTGTCTTCTTCTGAGGTTCCACTTACCTACGGCAACTGTGGGCCAAACATAATAAATGGAAAATTTCAGAAATAATCCATACGTTTTAAATCACATCCTATTCTGAGTGAGATGAAATCTCACACCATCCTGTTCCATCCCATGTGGGATGAGATCATTCCACACTGCACACAGCTCCTGCCCACTTGCCGCCACCATGGTCTGGCCCTGACATCCCATCGTTAGCATCATCATGGCTGATGGTCCAGGACCACCCGAAGAAGGACAGAACAATAGTGGCATAAGGCAACATGGCAGGGCCTGTGTCCTCATCTCACTGCACCTCCTCATATTGGCACAAGCAGAAGGTGAGTATGGTTCACCCTACTCTGGGAGACATGTTCATGTAACTCTCAGCACAACATATTGTTAGAGTTGGTCTATTTTATCATTAGTTACTAATCTCTTGCTATGCCTAATTTATAAATCAAACTTTATCATGGGTATATATGTAAACACCACAGTATATACAAGGCTAGGTACTAGCCTTGGTTTCAGGCTACCCCTCCTTATACTCAGGGCTTTTGGAAACATATCCCCTGATGAGAGGGGATTACTGTACAATAAAACCTGTGAGATGCTCAGACTGTCTTAAATATTCTTAAGACATTAGAACTGCTAGGAAGAGAAAGTATTAAAGATAGAGAATCAGAGAATAGAAATTCATCAGGGTGAATAAATTCAAAAGCTGGTTTCAGCTGCTTTCATAAAAATAAAAGATAAGTCTCTCACAAGTCTGATTAAAAGAAAAAAGGGAGCAAGGAAAACGGGGTAAATGGATTAAGATTCCACCATTAGAAAAGGGTCTAGCATCAGATAGTTTCATAGTCTTGAGACTTCCTAGCCTGTCCCAAGCCACAGGATACAGTCTATTCATTTTAGGACAGTAACTCATAGCTTTAATATCAGTACCTGTTGATGGTGTGTGTAGCAAACCTTGCACAAAACTCACTTATGAATGTAGATGGAAAAAACTAAATTAGTAACAAATAGAATTCAGTGGCCAAAAAATAGCTGTGGTAAAGCAGGGCCTGTCCCTGGGGGGTTCAGGGGCTACCTCAGCTAGGAGCCACTGCCAAGGCCGGTAAAGACAGTGGGTGCCAAGAGGCACTTCAGGAAGCTGAGCACCCATCTTTGTTTAAAAGAGGGAAAATGTGAGTGAAATAGAAATATGAGAAAGCTGCAGGTTTTGCTTTGCACAGAGAGGCAGGACCATGGCCATGAGTATGCACACTGAAGCTGGGCAAACTGATCTCCCAAGAATCGCTGACTCTGTAACCCTTCAATACTTTGTAAAAACAGTGAAAACTCTCACTGTGGTTATACAGGTGTAGAGAAACGAAAAGAGGTAAAACTTTCCACTTAGCCCACTGTAATTTAAAACAGTAGAAACATTTGGGAATTAAAGCTTTTTATCTCTTTGTGTGAAACCTGTGAGTAGTAGCTTGAAGCCCTTGCCACCTTCGCATTGGACAACTTAACACACCCAGCCTCTTTCCCATGCCCTGGTGAATTGTCACCTGCCTTTGTAAGTTGGATCAGAGTCCAGCATTTCATCCTCTGCCCTTCCAATGTCACAGATGGTTCCGAGGGTTCCTTTCATGTGATGCTTTCTGCTGGGTTGTGCTCTGGGACATCCTCGTCCTTCTCATCACAGCAGTTTCTTCATGTGCATGGACAAGCCGTCATCACCGGCCCCTGGTGGGTGGCAGCATCCACCGCCCATCCCTCTGCTGTTTCCTTTGTACCTGTGCTTATGTTCCATTCCAGTCTTGCTTCTCGGGTTCACTGTTCATTTCCCTGTTGAACTTGTCACCTTTGTGGCCCGCTTCCCTCCTTGCATGTTTGTTAACTATTGTGTGGCTTTGTCACTGGTAGACAAGGAGGCAACACAATGACCAGGTTTTCTTTGTTTGAAAGATGGTCACTGACCTGTCACTGAAGACTGTGAAGTGGTGAGTCCCTGGTGTGTTTGTACTTGGGGACTGAAGAGCTAGCAGCGGTGTGCACTGCACACAGTTGAGGCAGGTCCATGCTGTGGGAACTGATACTTGAACTGTGTTGTTGGGTATCTGTGTTAGTACCACCTATGGTAACTGAAACTTGTGCTTAACACAGCTCTGTAAAGTGATGACCACCTGTGCTTACATGTGATGAAAACCAAAACTCAATGGCAAATGTTCTTTTAAGGGACAAAACATTAAAGCCATTTCAGGCCAGGTGTGGTGGTTCACACTTGTCATCCCAGGTCTTTGGGAGGCCAAGCCAGGAATATCACTTGAGAACAGCCTTGGAAACACAGTGAGACCCCATCTCTACAAAAAATTAAAATATTTAGCTGGACATGGTGGTGGGCAGCTGTAGTCCCTGCTACTTGGGAGGCTGAGGCAGGAGGATCATTTGAGCCAAGGGGTTCAAGGTTGCTGTGAGCTCTAATCACACCAGTGTACTTCAGCCTGGACAATAGAGTGAAACCCTGACTCTATAAAGGAAGTAAAGAAAAACCATTTCAGTTGAAAGTAGGAACTGGATAGCAATGTCTGCTATTGCTGTTATTTAACAATGATTTGAAGGTTTTAGCAGATAGAATAAGAAAAATATCTGGTAAAACATTAGACAAGGAGCTCGTTTTGCTGATATGATGTACCTGTGTGTTGGTGCCCAAGACCACCTGGGTTCAAGAATTCTGTAGGAGGACTCACAGGCAGGGCACCTCATTGTACTCAGGGCTAAGATTTATCATGGCAGAAGGACCCAGATAAAAGCAACCTTGTGGTGGGAAGTCCAGAGAAAACCAGATGCCTCTCAGGGCCTCTCCCAGTTATACCTTAAATCTGTCCGACAGCATGTTGTAGGAATGCAGGTGAAGTGTTGTGTGCCAGGGGAGCTCATCGGAGTCTCAGCGCTCCAGATTTTACTGGGGGCTGGTCACACAGGTACCCTGCCCAGCATGTGCTGAGGTTACAGATTCCCAGTTGAGTGTTAAGCCGTGCGGTTTGTTTTAGTAGTTCAGGCACATGAACCACCCATGTCAGTGAGAGGATGGCAGGGATTCTACTGAAACCTGACCTCCCAGATGCCTGTTGAGGGCCAGCCAGCCCCATAGCTGACCTTTCTGAGGAAAGCCGCCTTGGCCTGAGGTATGAATTCTTTTCCTCTCTAACCTGGAAAGCCCACTGCTGTAGGAAGAACTCTAGGAAGCCCTCTGGATGTGAGCTGATACAAAGGCCATAGCTTTCGCCACCATGGCAACAAGAACCTAGAACTGGGGAAAACATTCTATGTATATTGACTTTAGAATAAAGGCATAGGATTTACACTTACATGAAGAAAACTGAGACCTTACTGGGAGGCATAACAATCTGGACAACTGAAAAAGAGCATCTAAGAAGATTTTGCATCATAAATAGTTCTCCAAAGTTAGTATTGCAAATGTAAGATAATTCCAATTAAAATTCCAACAGGGCATCTTTTTTGAACTGGTTAAAGGTATCTTTTTGTGTGGATGAATAAATGCACAAGAGTAGAATTCTATGGAACCTGGCTCGGTATGCATAGCTCAGCAGCTAGGACTCTGGTCACATACACTGGGGCTGATGAGTTTGAACCTGACCTCCCAAACAATGACAACTGCAACAAAAAAATAGCTGGGCATTGTGGCGGGTGCCTGTAGTCCCAGCTACTTGGGAGGCTGAGGCAAGAGAATCGCTTAAGCCCAAGAGTTTGAGGTTGCTGTGAGCTGTGACGCCACAGCACTCTACCCAGAGTGACATAGTGAGATTCCATCTCATAAAAAAAAAAATTCTATGGAACCTATATTGGAAAATCAGAAGCTATGTAAAGGTATAAGCACATTTGACTATATGAGGATTTAACTTTCTTTGGCAAAGATATAGAAGCCATCAATGGAGAGGCTAGATTGGACACAGCAAAGCAAACCACAAAGAGTTAATATGTACTGCACAAAAAGCTTTAAAAAAAATTGTCAGGAGAGCAAGAGTCGACAGAGAAATCAGGACAGTCACATGAATAGCTGGTCCATAGAAGAGCAGGCCCTAGTGAGTGTCAAGCACGACGGGGCCTGAGGCCCTTGGTGGTGCGGGAACTGTAAACCAGTGAGGTCCATGCCATAGGTGGGCAGGATTTTAGAGCCATTTGGCTTTTTGACGAGGACCTGGAGGGGAAAACGTGCTTACGTATTGCTGGTACATTTATGAAGTGCTTTAGCTGCTTTTGACAATCTGGCAGCATCTATGAAAATTAAAAGCAGTCATACGTTAGACCTCAATGTGTGAGGACAACTGTGCAGTGCCGTGGATACACGGAGAAGGCCATGTCCAAGCAGGTCACTGTAGGCAGTACCAAGGAACGACACACAGCCATGTGAAGAGCCGGCTGAGAGTTTACAGCTGTCACCCTGAAGAGATTTCCACAAGACGCCACAAGTGAGAAGAAATACACAGACAGGTGTGTTATGTCTCACGAAAAAATCAGGAACCAGGCTCGGCGCCTGTAGCTTAGTGAGTAGGAAATCAGCCACATACACCTAGACTGGTGGTTTCAAGCCTGGCCCAGGCCTGCTGAACAATGAGAACTGCAACCAAAAAATAGCCGGACGTTGTGGCAGGCACCTGTAGTTGCAGCTACTCAGGAGGCTAAGGTAAGAGAATCGCTTAAGCCCAAGAGTTGGAGGTTGCTGTGAGCTTTGATGCCATTGTACTCTACTGATGGCAACATAGTGAGACTGTCTCAAAAAAAAAAAAAATCAGGAACCAGAATGTCTGTACATATCAGTGTAGGATTGAGAACACAGTGGGGTATAGAAGGATGGGTTGAAGACAGTGACTGTAGTCATCAAGGATGGGAGACAGTGGGATTGAGTGGTAGTGAGGGGGGAGTGAGGCCGTGGGTAAGTGGAAAAGAGATCACTCCAGTGCCACTTGCATCTGACCACACCAACTCATCACACAGCCTTAAACTTGACATGAGTTGTCTGTGGCAGAGTCTGCTGTTCCTTCCTCTCTTTAGTGACAGAGTCTGGTTTTATTGAGAAGACGGCAGTGTGTCTCACTGAGAGATTTATATTTCCCTGGGTCTCTTGCAGGTAGATGGCCACGTGACTAGTCCTGACCCATGGAATGAGAGCTGGGGACTTCTTAGATAAAGCTTCTGGGAAAGCTGCTTAAAGGGGAGATAGGCAAGTGGTATGGGCACTTTTGTTTTTTAGATACTTTACTGCTTCCTTCCTGGAATGCAGACCTGATGGCTGGAGCACTAGCAGACTGTTCAACCCTGAGAGGACCTTGAGAATGGACACCACCACAAATGATGGCAGAATCTGGGTTCCTCTCAACCATGGAGCCATCCCACCAGCTCTGGACCGCCACCTGCAGACTTCTTTTATGTGAGGGAAGAATTAACTTTTTAAAGCCTCTGTTATGCTTGGTCTGTGTTAGAAGCAACCCACTGTAGTCCCTGTTTGAGATAGTATACACTAAAACCACCAAGAAATTAAAAGAATACACATTCACTCAACAAAGTGCTAAGCTGCAAAAGAATGTTAAAAATCAAAATCAGAGAGCAAAGCAGATGGGTATCCCCTGGGTGGTGCTGATCACCGGCTTTTGCTTCTAAGCTCTTCATCCAGACTTGCCTAAATGGAAAACGACTCTGACCCAAGCCTCATCACGCTGAGAAATCTAGCCTGACTTCCTTTCAGAAGGATGGACAGTATCCAGATCATCAGAATCCAAGTAAGCAAGCATTTATTAAGCATCTTTTGAGGAATACAAAGGTGGAGCGTGACGGGGGCCAGGGCAGTGAGCATGGCACTGATGGCCGGGAGCCCAAAGCTGTGGGGGAACCTGCAGCAAACAGGTGGCACAGTATCTAGGCACATTTTTGGTGATTCCCCAGATGTACTTAGGTATTAGAATAATAACCATTGTGCATTAACTTGAAATGGCTTTTTTAAAACAAGGTGCTGTGATAACCTCAGAGAATTAACAGTCATGTGTCACTTGATGGGCCACACACAGTGTTTGGTCAGGTGACTCACCACATGTCAGAAGCCCATCACCGTGCTCACTGCTGTAAGCGCCTGGGTCACAGTGAAGAGAATGCATGTAGCTATCACAGAAAAGGCATAGTGGGATTCCGGGAAGATGGCTGACTGGTAGCAACCCTTGGCAGAGGCTCCTGAGCAGAAGTAGAAAAAATGGATGGAATCAGACTGTATGAAGCCAAAGATGGGGAGCTGAGGCAAGAAAGAAGTTCAGCAAGCTGTAACTCCAAGGAATAGCATTCAAGAAAACAAATTACAGCTACAAAGCCTATCAACTAGAAGACGGGAGAACGCTCCCCCAAGCAAGGGGCCTGCTGCAGGCTATCTGTGAACAAGCATCCCTCATTAAAACCTCTCATTTTAACTCGCTAGAGAGAGCCGCTAAACTCTAGGTCTCTTTCCTCAGGGAGGTCCCACTTATGAACCTAGACACCACCCCGCCAGGCATAAAATTGAACAGATATTTCCCCCCACAAGTCTAAACTCCCAGTCCACCCTTTCACCCTTGCATGGTGGCCTGAAGTTCTGCCCCCTGTAAAGCACAGAGTATTTGGTCTTGTCCTGAGAGAACTGAGCATAGTGTGGACCGCCAACCATCAGGACAGAATCTGAGACTAACAGGGAAGAAAGAGGGTGTGGAAAGAAAGGGACACTGGGCGGGTGAAGGGACACTGCCCGGCCAGTGATAGTGTTCAGTTTGGGCTGTGTGTGGCAGGACGGGGTGCAGAACCCCCAGCTCTGACAGCACCCATAGTGGGAGAGTGGTTGCCCTGTGTGGACTGTGTTTGGCAGATAGGGCTGGTCCCCAGCCCCGGCTGGGCCTGCGAGCAGAGGCTTGATAGGTGACTGCGACCTGAGAGCAAGGGCATGGTCCCCTGATTCTAGCAGAACCCTCAAGCAGTGGCTTACTGGGTGTGAACCAAGACCTGAGGGCTAGGGCATGGTCCATTGTCTCTAGGGTGGCTGGTGAGCAAAGGCTTACCCGAGTGAGGACTGAGACCTGTGGGTGGAGTGTGGTGCCCTGACTCTGGCAGAGCCTGTGAACGGCAGCAGACTGAGACTGGCAGGTGGGGGTGTGGCCCTGACTCCGACTGGTCTGATAAGTAGAGGCTAGCTGTGTGTGGACTGAGACTGGAGGGTGGGGCCCAGTGCCCTGACTCCAACAGAAGCTGTGAACAGAGAGGCTTTCCAGGCAGTGGACTGAGACTGGCAGGCAAGGGCATGGTCCCCTGACTCCAACTGGTCTGGCAAGCAGTGGCTAGCTGGAGGTGGACTGAGTCCAGTGGGTGGGGGCGTGGCCCCTGGCTCCTGCTGGGCCTCTGAGCAGAGAAGCGGACAACAGTGTGGACTTAGTCTGGCAGGCAGGAGTGTGAATCCCTGGCTCCAATTGTGCTGTCGGAGACCCTTGAATCCCTCTCTGTTGAGCAGGGTTTGTACTGCCTGAGACAATTTTGTTGGAACTCCTGTCTGGGGCTGTCCACTCGGGGACATTCTGAGGTTGACCTTTGAAGTTCTGTAGCAGGAAAGAACTGAAGGGTAGGGGTTGGGTGCCACAGTTGTTTGTATCTCTTCATGGTCGAGATTTAAACCTAATATTGTGGTTTCTTAGGATAGGGTAGAAGTCGGCTGGTATCAAAACAGAGCTAGCTCATGCTATTTCACCAAGTAGATTCTCAGAGTCTCCAGCTAAAGCTCTGAAAGGAGCCTTTGTAAGGTTGTAGGAAATAAGCCACAAATACAAAGCCTAGTGCTTTGGTAAGGGGCTATCTCTACTACCTGGGAACCCCAATTCCATCTCACCCTACCAGTTTTAATAACCAAACAGTGGAAAATAAACATGATGTGGACCCAACAGAAGAACTCTGGCAACATGAATAACCAGAATAGATAAACTCCCCCAAGAAATGACAAAGGAGATCCAGCTGAAGATGTCATGCACAGACAAATGGCAGCAAAGTCAGAAATCGAATTCAGAATATGGATGGCAAATAAGATAAATAGAATGGAAGAAAAGATAGAAATTGAATGCCAAACAGTATTTCTAAAATTGTCTCAAGAAATTAACAAATTCAAAGCCCAAGTCACCAAAGATATGGACATAATGAGAAAAGAGATAGCAGAGCTCAAGGAAACGAAAAAGTTAGTTGAGAAGTCCAAAATACAGTAGAATCCCTCAGTAATAGAGTTGAGCAGGCAGAAGAAAGAATCTCTGAAACTGAAGACAAAACTTTTGAACACTCACAAACACTCAAAGAGACAGACAAATGGAGAGCAAAAACTGATCATTCCCTGAGAGAGTTGTGGGATCACTCCAAAGGATCAAACATTCATCTTATAGGAATTCCTGAAGGAGAAGAGGGTGGTCCTAAAGGTACAGATGCTCTACTCCAAGAGATTTTGGAGGAGAATTTCCCAAGCATGGTTAGAAATACAGAACTTCAGATAGCAGACAGTTTTAGAACCCTAGCAAGACTCAATCCAAATAAAGCATCTTCTAGACACATTGTGATTAACTTTGCCAAAGTTAAGTTGAAGGAAAAAATTCTGCAACCAGACGTAAGAAAAGCATCACCTACAAAGGGAAAATATCAGAACGACTGCAGAACTCTCAGCCAAAACGTTACCAGCCAGAAGAAGATGGTCATCAACCTTTAGTCTCCTAAAATAAAACAACTTCCAGCCCAGGATCCTCTATCCAGCTAAACTGAATTTCATTTGTGATGGAGAAATCAAATACTTAATGACATACAAATGAAGAAATTTGCCACAACTAAACCAGCTCTCCAGGATATTCTCAGACCCATCCTCCACAATGACAATCAAAAAGCTCTGTTTTGATATCAGCCAACCTCTACCCTATCTTAAGTGCAATGCTCTACCTCCGAAGTAAACTCCTCCAGAAATTTTTGAACAAAACCCAACTTTCACAGTGGTGAAAGCATTAAAAATGTCCACTGGATATCCGAAAATCATGACACCCAGAACACAACCAGGCTTATCAATTCTCTCAATGTGAATGGTTTAAATTGTCCTCTAAAGAGGCACAGACTGGCTGACTAGATACAGAAACTCAGACTGGATATCTGCAGTATGCAAGAATCTCACCTTACCTTAAAGGATAAAAATAGACTCAGGGTGAAGGGATGGAGTTGTATAATACAGGCAAATGGAAACCAGAAAAAAGCAGGGATTGCAATTTTAGTAGCAGATACAATTGGCTCTAAACCAAAAAAGATAAAGGTAAGGAAGGTTACTGCATATTTGTCAAGGGAAACACCCAACATGAAGAGATTTAGATAATTAACATTTATGCACCCTACCAGAATGCTCCTCAATTCATAAAGCAGACACTAATGGATATGAACAACTTGATATCTTCCTGCACTATAATAGTTGGAGATTTTAACACCCCCTTGACAGTTTTGGATAGATCCTCCACAAAGAAACAAATATTAGACTTAAACCTGACCCTGGAACAAATGGACTTTACA